>JASVEL010013757.1:0-37230 GCA_032618575.1 Nicotiana noctiflora | reverse complement strand
TCACGACCTTTAATAATTTTTGGATCATGACAAGTTATTTAAAAAATAAACCAAACATCCATCTCGTATTTTGCCCATAAACTGAAATTAAACTCCTCCCAACAAAAGGTACATATATTGCATACCTTATCACTATAAAAAATAATAACAAGTAATACGATATATTTTATGAAGTCACTGTGGAGTTGAGATAAAATATTAAATAGATCATAATAAGTCTAAACACAAAAAGATAAAATTTAGACTGTATTCAATGTATATATATATATATATATATATATATATATATATATATATATATATATATATATATATATATATATATATATACTACTATATTAGTATAAGAGAGGATAAGCAGCCGATGGACAATATGGATTGGCCTTTCAGGCCCACTCAGCTAAATAAGGGAATTTCCACCCTAAGTAATCTATCTCTTATAGTACACATCAGGCATTGGCTCTTAATATGCTGTTCAGCAAATTTTACGGCTGAGTGCAAGTTTTCAACATGAAATAAGGGTCACCTAGACCTACATGTCCCCTAATGCTCTACAGATCGGCACAATATCCTATTAGCCGGGAAGGACCAAGTCCAATTCCCCAATCACAATGTCACCATGCCCGTCACAAGACACGTGTCTCATTTCAACATAGCACTACGAAGTGCTGGTACGGGGTTTCAAACCCTCAGTACATTATTTATTGTCACCACTCACCTCGAACCGGTAGAAGCCTCAGTCCGCCTTGCGCTTGCCACGCAAATCAATCTCCTCGGATGCCAAATCTGCTCAAAATCATAGAGAATACATCAATATATGCTAATAACACACAACCCATTCGAAATAACTCAAGTTGCACCAGAACCCACTAAGTTGTCAAAACTCGACTTTTGGCACGCTTCTCGAAAAACTACAAAAGTTACATATTCGGAACCCTCGTCTCAATACGAGTCTATGCATATAAAGTTTTCCAAAATCGGACTCCGATTGCCCAATCAAATCGACTTTTTACCAAAGCCCTGGCTTAGGCTAAATTCCCCCATTAATTCATCCAATTTCAGTGAAATAACGGAGGATTTCAAGATAAAAACGCGTAAATGAACCATAAAACTCACCTTTGATGATAACCCGATGAACTCCCAGCAATTTCCCGTCCAAATCGCCCAATTCGCCTCTTGAAACCGAGCCCTAATGTTTTGTGACTTATGAACTTTTTCCCTTTTGTTATTCTTATCACACGCGCGATTTCCGCTCCTGCGGTTCCTGACTCGCACCTGCGAGTCCGCTTCTGTGACTCCATACCAACCTGCCCAGTTCCGCTTCTGTGGTCCAGGTCTCGCACCTGCGAGACCGCCTAAGAGTACTGGGCTCCGCTTCTGCGAAAACCCACCGGCTGGCCTACCTCCGCTCCTGCGTTCTTGGGCTCGCTTCTGTGAGCCCGTCCCTGCGCATCCTGGGCCGCTTCTGCGAAAATGCCCAAACCAGCCCAATCTCGCTTCTGCGAAATAAATTTCGCCCCTACGCTTCCGCTTTTGCGGTCCCCCACCCGCAGAAGCGAAAATAGTAGAAGCCAAAAATCCAGACCTGCAAAACCTAAAAAATTCCTCCGTTTAACCTCCCGAAACCACCTCGGGTCCCCCGGGACCTCAACGAAAGCCACAAAACATACTCCATAGCACTATACGAACCTGCTCCAATGATAAAAACACATACTTTAATACAAAGTAATATCGAATTCAAGCAATTCAAGCCTAAGTTTTATTCAAACCTCCGCAATCGACATTCGATCAAAAACACGACCAAACGACCTCCGAATGACCTGAAATTTTGCAGACACATCCAAAATCACATATCGGAGCTACTGCAACTGTCAAAATTCCATTCCGACTCTCGGATCAAAATCACACCTATTGATCGGATATTGCCAAAATTCAACTTTAGCCAATTCAAGCCTAAAACTACACCGGACCTCCAAATTCACTTCCGATTGCTCTCCTATCTCATAAATGGCCTCCCGAAGCTGATCGAGTCATCAGAATTCTATTCCGAGCTCTCTAACTCACAAGTCAACATCCAGTTGACTTTTCTAAACTATTCCTTCTTCTAAGAGAATATTTGTCTCAATTTCAACCAAACTCAACCCGGATTGACTCAAACTTACCCCAACATGCATATTGCAACATTATCAAGCAGATAGCGGGGATAAAGGGGTGATAACACACATGATGACTGGCCGGGTCATCACATTCTCCCCAACTTAAGAAAACGCTCGTCCTTGAGCGTGTCAAGAAACATACATGGAGACTCAAATAGGTGGGGATATCTGCTCCACATCTCCTGCTCGACCTCCCAAGTAGCCTCCTCTACGGGCCGACCTCTCCACTGCACCATTACTGAAGCAATCTCCTTGGACCTTAACTTTCGAACCTGTCTACCCAAAATAGCCACTGGCTCCATATCATAAGATAGATCACCATCGAGATGAATGGTACTGAAGTCAAATACATGAGACGGATCCCCGATGTACTTTCGGAGCATAGACACATGGAATACTGGATGAACGCTGGATAAGCTGGGTGGAAAGGCCAACTCATATGCCACCTCTCCAACCTTCCTGAGTATCTCAAAAGGACCAATGTACCTGGGACTCAGCTTTCCCTTCTTCCCGAACCTCATGACACCCTTCATGGGTGAAACCTTCAACAATACTCTATCACCAACCATGAAAGACAACTCTCGAACCCTATGGTCTGCATAACTCTTCTGGCGAGACTGTGCTGTGCGAAGCCTCTCCTGGATCAACCTCGCTCTATCCAAAGCATCCTGAACTAACTCAGTCCCTATCAATCAATCCTCACCAGGTTCAAACCATCCCACAGGAGATCTATACCGTTTGCCATATAATGCCTCGTACGGGGCCATCTAAATACTCAACTGATAACTGTTATTGTAGGCAAACTCAGCAAGTGGCAAGAACGCATCCCACGAACCACCAAAGTAGATCACACATGCTCGCAACATATCCTCCAGGATCTGAATAGTGCGCTCAGACTGCTTGTCTGTCTGGGGGTGAAATGCGGTGGTCAACTCAACCCGCGTACCCATCTCTCGCTGAAATGCTCTCTAAAACTGAGAAGTGAACTGAGTACCTCTGTCAGATATAATAGACACTGGGACCCCATGCAACCTGACAATCTCCCGAATGAAGATCGTTGCCAACCGCTCCGATGAGTAAGTAGTACTAAATGGGATGAAATGTATGGACTTAGTCAGCCGATCAACAATCACCCATAAAGAATCAAGCTTTCTCACTGTTTGAGGGAGTCCAGTAACAAAATCCATGGTGATCCTCTCCCATTTCCACTCGGGAATGACCGTACAATGAAGAACACCGCCCGATCTCTGATACCTACTGGCAATTGAGGCATTTGGCTACATGCCTAACAATATCCATCTTCATTCTCCTCCATCAGTAGTGCTGTCTCAAGTCTTGGTACATCTTTGCGGCACCTGGGTGAATAGAGTACCGCAAACTGTGTGCCTCTTCAAGTATCATCTCCGGCAAGCCATCTACATTGGGCACGCATATATGGCCCTGCATCCTCAGAACACCATCACTGTCGATAGTCACATCCTTAGCATCATTGTGCAACACTCTGTCCTTAAGGACAAGCAAATCTGGGTCATCATACTGTCACTCCCTGATGCGATCATATAAGGAAGATCGAGAAACAACACAAGCCAACGCTCGACTCGGCTCCGAAATATCCAATCTCACTAGCCGATTGGCTAGGGCCTGAACATCATAAGCAAATGGCCTCTCCCCAACCGTGATGAAAGCTAGGGTGCCCATACTAACCGCCTTCCGACTCAAGGCATTGGCCACAACATTGGCCTTCCCCGGATGATACAAGATAGTGATGTCATAATCCTTAATCAACTCCAGCCACCTCCGCTGTCTCAAATTAAGGTCCTTCTATCTGAATAAATGCTGAAGACTGCGATGATCCGTGTACACCTCACATGAGACACCATACAGGTAATGCCTCCAAATCTTCAAAGCATGAACTATGGTTGCTAGCTCCAAATCATGAACAGGGTAGTTCTTCTCATGGGGCTTCAACCGACGAGAAGCATAAGCAATGACCCTACCCTCCTGCATCAACACACAACCAATGCCAACTCCCGAGGAATCACAATATACAGTATAAGGATCTGAAGCTAATGGCAGAATCAAGACTGGTGCTGCGGTCAGTGCTCTCTTGAGCTTCTGAAAGCTCTCCTCACACTCGGACCATATGAAAGGAACACCCTTCTAAGTCAATCTAGTCAAGGGTGAAGCAATAGAAGAGAATCTCTGAACGAATCGGCGATAATACCCTGCCAATCCCAGAAAGCTACGGATCTCAGTAACTGAGGTCGGTCTGGACCAACTCTACACTGCCTCTACCTTCCTCAGATCTACCTGAATACCATCACGGGACACCACGTGTCCTAAGAATGCCACGGACTCAAGCCGGAACTCACACTTGCAGAACTTGGCATACAACTTCTCCTCTCTCAATCTCTATAATATAATACTCAAGTGCCGAGCATGCTCCTCCTGGCTACGAGAGTAGACTAGGATGTCATCAATGAACACAATCACAAATGAATCCACATAGGGCCTGAACACACTGTTCATCAGATGCATAAATGCTGCTGGGGCGTTGGTCAGCCCAAAAGACATCACAAGGAACTCATAGTGACCATGTCTGGTCCTGAATGCAGTCTTCATAATGTCAGACTCTCTAATCTTCAGCTGATGGTATCCTGAACGAACATCAATCATCGAGAATACCCTAGCTCCCTGGAGATGATCAAATAAGTCATCAATACGAGGCAGATGATACTTATTCTTCACTGTTACGTTGTTCAGCTGCCTGTAGTCAATACACATCCTCATAGAGCCATCCTTCTTCTTAACAAACAGGACAGGTGTACCCCACGGTGACACACTCGGCCGAATGAACCCCTTATCTAGGAGTTCCTGGAGCTGCTCCTTGAATACCTTCAGCTCAGCTGGTGCCATCCGGTATGGAGGAATAGAAATAGGCTGAGTACCTGGCACCAAATTGATCTCAAAGTCAATATCCCTATCCGGCGGCATGCCTGGCAGGCTTGAGGGAAACACATCAGGAAAGTCTCGCACAATGGGAACAGAATCAATACTGGGAGTCTGGGCCTCGACCTCCCGCACAAATGCTAAATAAGAGAGACATCCTTTCCCAACCATTCGTTGGGACTTGAGGAAGGATATTATCCTGCTAGGTACATACTCAGTCGTGCCTCGCCACTCGATCCTCCGAATGCCCGGCATAGCCAAGGTGACTGTCTTAGCATGACAGTCCAGAATAGCATGACATGGAGATAGCCAGTCCATGCCCAATATAACATCAAAATCAATCATGCTGAGAAGCAATAGGTCCACTCGGGTCTCCAAACCC
The DNA here is from genome assembly GCA_032618575.1 of Nicotiana noctiflora. NCBI lineage: Eukaryota > Viridiplantae > Streptophyta > Magnoliopsida > Solanales > Solanaceae > Nicotiana > Nicotiana noctiflora. Next base: position 31,743 of record JASVEL010013757.1, on the reverse strand, counting down.
CCAATAGTGACCAGACAGGACCGGTTTACATGGCCCATAACAATAGTATCCCCAACCGGGGTAGATACATGCACTGGTAGCTTAAGACACCCTCGGGTCGTGCCCAAATGAGGGGCAAAATATGTAGACACATAAGAATAAGTAGAACCAGGATCGAACAACACTGAGGCATCTCTGTGGCAGACTGAAATAGTACCTGTAATAACTGCATCAGAAGCAACGGCCTCAGATCGGCCCTGAAGAGCATAGCATCTAGTCTGTCCGCCTGATCGGCCTCCCCCTCGAGAGCGACCCCTAACTGACTGACCCTCACCCCTAGCTGGCAGGGCAGGTGCTAGAGTAGAAGGACCAGATGACGAGGGCTGCCCCCTCTACTGATAAGACCTGGAAAAAAGACAGGGACACTCTCTACGGTGGTTCCCAAACTCTCCGCAGCTGAGACTGATAAGGACTCATGGCGCTGGAGTGGCCAACTGATTAACTAGGCCGAGAAGAACCCTGAGCAGATGGGGCCTGTGAAGAAATCTGAGCTAGCATGGTGCTGAGAGATGGCTGGCTCTTGTGCGAACCCTGATAGCCCTGGCTAGAAGACCACCTACGGTAATCTGAGTGGCCCGACTGCAAAGATTTGAAAGAGCAACCTCGGCTCTACTGACTCTGACCTCTGGTCTGAGTGCCACTGAAACTAGCTAAACCTCGAGGCCTCTTGGCCTTCCTCTCATCCCGCTCTCTGCGACGATATGACTCTATGTCGCGAGCAATATCCACAGCATCCTCTAATGTACGACTCAAAACCCTCTCTCGAGTCATCAGAATACGAATGGGATAAATGAGGCCGTCCACAAAGCGTCCAATCCTCTCTCTGTCGGAAGGAACCAACCACGGTGCATGTCTAGACATCTCTGTAAACCTGATCTCATACTCTGACACTGACATGTCCCCCTGACGGAGACCCTCAAACTTCCTACGCATCTCCTCTCTCTGAGATCGAGGCACCAACTCCTCCAAGAACATGGTGGAGAACTCTAGCCATGATAGTGGTGCTGCCCCTGCTGGCCTGCGGCACTTATAAGCCTCCCACCAAGAAAGCTGGCCCTTGAAACTGAAAGGTAGTGAAAGATACCCCACTGGACTCCAAGATCCCTGTCGTACGAAGCATCCGACGGCACTTGTCCAGAAAACCTTGGGCTTCCTCGCCCGGAGCACCAGTGAACATTGGAGGAGATAACCTGGTGAACCTCTCGAGACGATGCTACTCATCGTCCGTCATGGCAGGGACCCTGTCCCCCTGAATCTGATCTGCTAGCTGAACCGGAAACACAGGCTGAATTGGAGGAGCCTCTGGTGTCTACAAGCCCTGCACTGCTGGCTCTGGAGTGCGTGTTGCAGGGGTCTGATGACCACCCCCGGTCCTTGATGCAGCTGCTGCAGTAGTAACTTAAACCGCCTGTGCCAGGGCAGTGCAAACTGCTAGTATCTGAGCCAGCTGTAGACCCGGAATGATAATGGGCACAACTGGTGCCTGAACTGGCACTGCTGGAACCTCTGCAACTGGGGGCTGTGGGTCAGCTGGTACTGTATCAGCTGCCCGACCTCCGCCACGAACACGGCCGCGTCGATGGCCTCTTGCAGGTGGTATTGGTGGTCGTCCTCCACGGCCCGAAGCTCGAGTTCTCGCCATCTGCGAGAGAATAGAGTGTCAAAGTTCAGTTCAAGTCAAAAGTAATAGCACGACAAGAATTCCAAGAATTGAAACTTTCCTAAAAGGTTTGCAGCCTCTCGAGGATAAGTACAAGCATCCCCGTACCGATCCACGAGACTCAACTAAACCGGCTCATGACTCGCAAGACCTGTTAACCTTGGCTTTGATACCAACTTGTCACGACCCAACCCCGGTCGTGATGGCGCCCAACACAATGCTAGGCAAGCCCGACCATATTATCTCTTAAACCAGCCAATTAGTAATTCCAATTAATCCAGTTAAACTTAAACACCAAGTGTTTATGTCAATATGATAAACGCAATAGTAGCAACATACAAAATACGTTCCCAACCGAATCGTGGTGTTACGAGTCTGAGCCTCTACAGAATAAACAACCTAATATAATCAAGTCTAAGCAGGATGAAAGCAACAAAATGATAAGGAAGGAGAAAATAGGTTCTGCAGATGCCGGCAGCTACCTCGTAGTCTCCGCAAAAGTAGATAAGGATCAGCAGCTACAACAACTCAACTGCTCTTGGGCACCTGTGAATCTGCACAAAAAGTGCAGGGGAGTGGGATGAGTATATTTCAACTTAGTGAGTAATAATGACCCACAGGTAAGTCAGCACTACAATGAGTACTCTGATCTCCAGTCCACATCTATCTCAACAAGGTCCCATATTGACCAAATCCTCACTCGTACCACTACGGTGTACAACCATATCAATATATGGAGATATATACATGTGTCTATAATGTTTAAGTACTTAAGTATGTATAAGGATATGATTAAGTATAATGCTGCGGTGTGCAACCCGCTCCAATACACATACCGCTCACAGCGTCACAAGTGCATGAGCAATTACTAGGAGAATCAAACGAAATACAATAAGTGTCCGGAATACTAATTGGACAGAAAGTAAACACAGAATATATATATATATATATATATATATATATATATACTATTCTCATGGAAATCGTGTGTGACATCTAGCGCTCACTGAGAATGTGTGCAGACTCCGACTCTGAAAGGGGCTCCTACAGCCCAAGCGCAATAATACTGCGGCGTGCACTCCGATCCAACATATATACCGTTGCGGCGTGCAGCCCGATCCAATATTTATATACTCCTGCGGCGTGTAGCCCGATCCAATATATATACTGTTGTGGTGTGCAGCCCGATCCAATGTATATATACTATTGCGGCGTGCAGCCCGATCCAATATATATACTGCTACGGCGTGCAGCCCTATCCAATATATATATAATGTTGCGACATGCAGCACGATCCAATATATATACTGCTGCGGCGTGCAGCCCGATCCAATAAAGGTATATATATATAAATACTGCTTCATAACGGGTCCTCGACCCTGTCCCAATTAGCATAGGATTGGCCTTTCAGGACCACTCACCTAAATTAGGGAATTTCCACCCTAAGTAATCTATCTCTCACAGTACACATCAGGTCTTGGCTCTTAATATGCTGTTCAGCAAATTTTACGGCTGAGTGCAAGTTTCCAACATGAAATTAGGGTCACCTAGCCCTACACGTCCCCTAATGCTCTACAGATCGGCACAATGCCCCAAACATGGTTATTAGCCCCATTACACAGTTATAATCTCATCATCAGTCATAATACACAATATACTATTAGCCGGGAAGGACCAAGTCCAATTCCCCAATCACAATATCACCACGTCCGTCACAAGACGCGTGTCTCATCTCAACATAGCATTGCGAAGTGGTAGTACGGGTTTCAAACCCTCAGTACATTATTTATTGTCACCACTCACCTCGAACCGGTAGAAGCCTCAGTCCGCCTGGCGCTTGCCTCGCAAATCAATCTCCCCAAATGCCAAATATGCTCAAAATCGTAGAGAATACATCAATATATGCTAATAACAGACAACCCTCTCGGAATAACTCAAGTTGCACCAAAATCCACTAAGTTGTCAAAACCCAACTTTTGATACGCTTCTCAAAAAATTAGAAAAGTTACATATTCGGAACCCTCGTCTCAATACGATCTATGCATATAAAGTTTTCCAAAATCGGACTCTGATTGCCCACTCAAATCAACATTTTACCAAAGCCCTGGCTTAGGCTAAATTCCCCCATTAATTCATCCAATTTCAGTGAAATAACGGAGGATTTCAAGAAAAACACGTAAATGAACCATAAAACTCACCTTCGGTGATAACTCGATGAACTCCCAGCAATTTCCCGTCCAAATCGCCCAATACGCCTCTTGAAACCGAGCCCTAATGTTTTGTGACTTATGAAATTTTTCCCTTCTGTTATTCTTATCACAGGCGCGATTTCCGCTCCCGCGGTTCCTGACTCGCACCTGCGAGTCCGCTTCTGCGGATAAACGGCCGCTTCTGCAACTCCATACCAAGCTGCCCAGTTCCGCTTCTATGGTCCAGGTCTCGCACCTGCGAGACCGTCTAAGCGGACTGGGCTCCGCTTCTGCGAAAACCCACCGGCTAGCCTACCTCCGCTCCTGCGATCCTCGGCTCGCTTCTGCGAGCCCGCCCCTGCGCATCCTGGGCCGCTTATGCGGAAATACCCAAACCAGCCCAATCTCACTTCTGCGAGATAAATTTTTCCCCTACGCTTCCACTTCTGCGGTCCCCCACCCGCAGAAGCGAAAATAGCAGAAGCCAAAAATCCAGACCTGCAAAACCTCAAAAATTCCTCCGTTTAACCTCCCAAAACCACCCCGGGTCCCCCGGGACCCCAACGAAAGCCACAACCATACTCCATAGCACCATACAAACTTGCTCCAATGATAAAAACACATACTTTAACACGGAATAACATCGAATTCAAGCAATTCAAGCCTAAGTTTTATTCAAACCTCCGCAATCGACATTCGATCAAAAACCCGACCAAACGACCTCCGAATGACCTGAAATTTTGCAGACACATCCAAAATCATCTAACGGAGCTACTGCAACTGTCGGAATTCCATTCCGACTCCCGAATCAAAATCGCACCTATCGATCGGATATCGCCAAAATTCAACTTTAGCCAATTCAAGCCTAAAACTACACCGGACCTCCAAATTCACTTCCGATCGTTCTCCTATCTCATAAATGACCTCCCGGAGCTGAACGAATCATCAGAATTTGATTCCGAGCTCTCTAACTCACAAGTCAACATCCAGCTGACTTTTCTAAACTATTCCTTCTTCTAAGAGACTATTTGTCTCAATTTTAACCAAACTCAACCCAGATTTACTCAAACTTACCCAACATGCATATTGCAACATTAACAAGCAGATAGCGGGGATAACGAGGTGATAACTCACATGATGACGGGCCAGGTCATCACAATACCTCACGGTTAAATGTGAAAAATCTGTAGTAACCCATGTTTTGGTGGACAACGGGTCAAGTGTCAATATGTATCCATTGTCAACCTTGGGGAATTTGAAGGTCAATCATGAGAGAATTCATCGGAACAGTGTATGTGTAAGGAGTTTTGATGGAGGCGGAAAGAACATCGTGGGGGATATCATACTAGAGCTTACTATCGGACCGGTGGATTTCACTATGGAATTTTAAGTGCCGGATGTCGCTGTATCATACAACCTCTTGTTAGGAAATCTGTGGATCCACACTGCGAAAGCAGTACCATCCTCTTTGCATCAAATGGTAAAATTTGAGTAGGAGCAGAAAAAGATAATAGTGCACGGGGGAAGACGATGTTTGCAATGCTATTACACCATTTAAGGAAGATGAAGGAGATAAAGGTCCGTGAGTGTACCATGTAATGGAAACCATGTTTATGAACAAATAATCTGAGGGAGAAAAGATGTCAGTACCCACGGTGGCCCCTGCAGCAGTGATGGTTTCCAAGGAAATGATAAAGAATGGGTTTTCTCCAGGAAAGGGCATAGGAGTAACTTTGCAAGGTATAACACAACCGATCTACCTTCCGGGCAGTACTGATACTTTTGGCTTGGGTTTCAAGCCAACCATTTCCGATATCCAGAGAGCTAAGAAATTAAAGAAGAAAGGGTGGTCCCTCCCCAAACCTATCCCAAAACTATCCAACTCCTTTGTCAAGCCTGGTACACAAAGACGTCTGGCGACTGTTATGCCAAACCGTGTTGAGATAATACCGGATGAAGAGCTTCTAGCAAGATTTGAGAGGCTATTTGAAGATGTGAATGTGTTGGAGACAGGTGAAGGACCAAGAAAAATGGATGTGCAATTCGTGGGACCCCACACTATGCCAAATAAGTGGGAAGCTACTCCTCTTCCGATTAGGAGGGAGTTGTGGTAGTTAGCTTTTAATATTTCATTCCCAAAATTGTCTTATTTTAAAATTGTAATCCCATATCCTGTCAAATCAAATGTATCCAACTCTTGTTACCTTTTGAAAATTCAATGAAATGAAATTCTTCCTCCATTTTTTCCTTATTTTATTTTTCTTCTATTGTACTGTTCAATATTTGCTGATTCCAATGATAAGTCATGCATGAAGGATTCCCGGTCCAGTCTTGATAATCGAATATTTATACAGGAAATTGAAAATGAACATGAAGTGGAATATGAGGATGAGGAAGTACTAGAGGAAATTAGAAAAGATTTGAGTCATTATGAAGAAAAAACCAAACCGAACTTAAATGAGATGGGATATATTAATTTGGGAAGTAAGGAGAATGTCCGGGAAACAAAGATTAGTGTACATTCAGAGACTTCCCTCAGAGAAGATTTAATCAGGTTGTTACATGAGTACAAGGACATATTTGCTTGGTCTTATGATGACATGCCCGGGCTCAATACTGATTTGGTGGTACACAAATTGCCCATTTATCCAGAATGTCGGCCGGTAAAACATAAGTTAAGGAAATTTAAAACGGACATCAGTGTGAAAATAAAAGAAGAAGTTAACAAGAAATTTGAGGCAAAGGTCATACGGGTCACTAAATATCCCACTTGGTTAGCTAATGTTGTGCCTGTACCAAAAAAGGATGGAAAAACCAGGGTGTGCATTGATTATCGGAACCTCAATAAAGCTAGTCCAAAGGATGATTTTCCATGCCAAATATCCATATATTGATCGACAATTGCACCAAACGTGAAATTGGTTCTTTTGTGGATTGTTATGCGGGTTATCATCAGATCCTGATGGATGAAGGAGACGCAAAAAAGACGACCTTTATCACGCCTTGGGGAACATATTGCTACAGGGTGATGTCTTTTGGGTTAAAGAATGCCAGGGCTACATATATGAGGGCAATGACCACTACGTTTCATGTCATGATACATCGAGAGATTGAAGTATATGTAGATGATGTCATTATCAAGTCCAAAAAGCAATGTGACCATGTCAAGGATTTAAGAAAGTTTTTCCAGAGGCTCCGAAGATATAATATCAAGCTCAATGTCACGCCCCAAACTCGAGGGACATGACCGGCGCCTGACCGGGTAGCCCCGGTCAAGCGGACCTGGGTGCCTTTCTATCCCACGCGTTACCCCTATGTTGATTATTTCTCATAAACCAAATATCTTACCAATTATAACTAATTTCACGATGTACAAACATAACCATGCAATTGATTCTTTAACAAGTTTACAGTTTTTACAACGCCCGACATAATATATACATAAGACTGGAATCCCACAGTTTACATATCGACAGAGCCTCTAGGATACAAAAGGGAATACAATACTTGCCGGTAACAAGGCTCTGGCTATACCTTACAAAACCAAAATGAAGACTAAAACAAAAGTAGCATGAGCCACGCATGGCCCCGAGGAAGAAAGGGGCTCACCAAAATGGGCAGTGGAAAAATAGAGGATACTACTGCCGACGAGTTGAGGTGCCTGCTACTGATCCACCTACAATCATAACACGAATGTAGCATCCCCAACAAAAGGAATATGAGTACACTGGAATTATACTTGTATGTATGGCCAAACATTGTCCCAAGTAAACTCAAGCCATTAAACAAGTAATCACAATGATAAGACAGCGAATAAATTACACCAAGAATTAATTAAGCCAGGCAACCATATTTTCCACATTTTCCTCATTTCAAATAATTCTCAACACAAAGCACGTTTTAAGGTCAACAAGGAGTACAACAACCAATCAATCACGTAAAGCACAAGTAGTCAAACAAAGGGGCAATCGGTGCCCCACTGGTTGCAAACTCTCCTGCTGTCTCCTTTCACAATTTCACATCAATGATTTTATATCAATTTCAATAGCGATTTCGATCGCTTTCCATCCTTATTTCCTCGTCCACCCTTATTACCTCGGCCACCCTTATCATCCCAACCCGCACCTTATTTCTTCGTGTTGCAGCACGTAACCCGATCCCACCGTACAGTTTCAAACACAACAATCACAAACAACAAACAAGGCACTACACAAAATTACAACTAGTTCAAATAAGCAACTTACAAATTGGTTCATGTTCTCAATTACTTTTCAAATCGATGTCACAACCAAGTTACAATGTTTCCATATTCGAGAGTACCCATACAAATATGTTCAACAATTTACCACAATTCAAATGTTTCAATTCCTTCTACAATAAACCATGTATGCCATCACAACATTTGTTCTCAGTTCTTTTACCAATTTTGGTTCCCTTTTTATCTTGCGATTCATTTTCCATACTACATCAAACATAATTCAACATCAATTGAATTCCCAACAACAATATCAAAGGGTTACACACAATCTCTCAATTTAACACATACCAAGAAAATTGCGCACATGTGGGCGATTTTACAAGAATCAAAATTAGCCATACATACCTGGTGTCGAGTTTTCTTCCTTTAACCTCTTACTTTATGCTTACCCAAGTTATCCTATTTTTCCCACCGCGTTCTTGCAGACTCTTACTTCTACTCACTTCTTTTTACTAAAATGAAGTTCAATTGTCATGCATGAGTGTTAAATTCTATTTTCAAAAGCTATTATATGCAAACCTTTCTTTACCTTTGAAAACTGAAAAATTAGAGAAAAATAGCTAGGGTTTTTACCTTGTAAAGATTGGGGAAGATGACACTTTTCCTAAGAACCTCCGGACCAAACGATTTGGAATACTCCTTGAAGATAAGTAGATTTCTCTCTCTAGAATCCCTCTTTCCTCTCTCTAATTTTGCTAAGAAGACATGAGAAAATGAAGGAGGAAGGTGTTTTATTAAAGAAGGGGTCGGGTCAAATTTTATAAAAATTATGGGCCGAGTCAATTCTGCGGTCGTAGAATCAACATGCGGTCAGCATAATGGACCGTAGAATTGCCTTAAAATTTCACAGGTTCTGTTATGACATGCAACCAAAATGCGGTCTGCATTCTTGATCTGCGGTCGCAGAATGCACCGCATATTTGACACTCAAAAATTTCTCATGAAATTCTGCGGCGGATCTGCGGTCTGCATTTCCATTCTGCGGTCGTATATTGATCATATTTTTCAATATCATTTTTGAAAACATTCTGTTAAGCTCTGCGGTAGGAATGCGGTCCGCATAGCAGATCTGCGGTCACATTCCTGACCGTAGAATCGACACTTTTTTGGAAAAATTGATTCTTTAAATATTTGAAACTTAAATCACTACCAAGGGTCCGAACTGCGGCGAGCTTGCAAGCCGCAAAGAATTCTACGCATTCCTAACACATTATTCGGACCATGACACCACAATTACTAGGTTTTAAGCACAAAAATTTTACGGGGCCTTACACTCAATCAAGCAAAGTGTGCTTTTGGAGTGCCGTCAGGAAAGTTATTGGGGTTCATAGTAAGCCGGCGCTGTACTAAATTAGACCTGTCAAAGATAAAAGCAATCCAGAATTTGCCTTCGCAGAAGAACAAGAAAGAAGTGATGAGTTTATTGGGCAGGTTGAATTATATTAGCAGATTTATTGCTCAATTAACATCGACTTGTGAGCCCATTTTCAAATTGTTAAAGAAAGATGCTGCGGTGAATTGGACTGATGAATGTCAAGAAGCATTTGACAAAATTAAGGAATATCTAGCTAATCCTCCTGTATTGGTTCCTCCAGAACCGGGAAGACCTCTGATCCTTTATCTGACTGTATTGAATAATTCTTTTGGTTGTGTAATGGGGCAGCACAATGAAACAGGGAAGAAAGAGCTAGCAATATATTAACTTAGTAAGAAGTTTATATCTTACGAGGTAAAATACACTCAGTTGGAAAGAACATGTTGTGCTTTAACATGGGTTGCGCAGAATTTGAAACATTACTTGTCGGCTTATACTACTTATCTAATATCTCGGTTGGACCCACTGAAGTATATATTCCAGAAGCCTATGCCCACAGGAAGGCTCGCTAAATGGAAAATTCTACTTACAGAGTTTGACATCATTTACGTAACTCGTACGGCAATGAAGGCACAAGCAGTTGCTGACCATTTGGTAGAAAATCCGGTCGATGATGAGTATGAACCATTAAAGACATATTTTCCTAATGAAGAGACAATGAATATTGAAGAAGTGGAACAAGACGATAAGCCGGGCTGGAGAATGTACTTTGATGGGGCCGTCAACAGCAAAGGGTCGGAATTGGAGCAGTATTCATCTCGAAACAGGCCAGTGTTATCCTGTTACCGCTCAGCTCCGGTTTTTCTATACTAATAACATGGACGAGTATGAAACATGCATATTGGGATTGAGAATGGCAATAGACATGGGTGTTCAAGATATTTTGGTCATGGGTGACTCGGATCTTTTGATACATCAGATTCAAGGAGAATGAGAGACAAGGGATTTGAAACTTATACCTTATCGTCAGTGTCTGCATGAACTGTCTCAGAGATTTCAATCCATAGAGTTCAAGCATATCCCAAGAATGCACAACGAAGTAGTGGATGCTCTAGCCACATTATCATCCATGTTGCACCATCCAAATAAAGCTTACATAGATCCATTACAGATAACTGTTCGTGATCAAAATGCTTATTATTTTGCCGTGGAAGAAGAACTTGATGGTGAGCCGTGGTATCATGATATCAGAGAATATTTGAGGACATGAGTGTACCCAGCGCAGGACATAGGGGACCAGAAAAGGGCTATAAGGCGATTAGCAAATGGATTTTTCCTCAGTGAAGGAGTTGTATACAAAAGAACACTAGATTTGGGTCTATTGAGATGTATAGATGCACAACAAGCTGGCACAATTATGGTTGAAGTACATGTAGGAGCTTGCGGACCTCATATGAGCACATATATTTTGTCCAAGAAAATACTAAGAGCAGGATATTATTGGCTCACCATGGAGCGTGATTGCATTAGATATGTGCGGAAATGCCATCAATGTCAGATACACGGAGATTCGATTCACTCCCCACCCTCTGAGTTGCATACAATGTCAGCACCGTGGCCATTCGTCGCTTGGGGCATGGTTGTCATCGAGCCAATAGAGCCCGCAACATCTAATGGGCACAAATTTATCGTGGTAGCAATTGATTATTGTGAGCACGTGATTTTTTCCCTAAGCAAACAAATTTTAATATAAAAATAAAATAAGGTTTTTTATGTGCAATTATGTGTTTAATTTTAATAATTGTGTGTTTGTGATTGAAATAAGCTTGAAATTAAAAACTACAAAAACAGTTAATTAGAAAATATCACAAAAAAATATGAAAATTAGAGAAAATAAATAGAAAATACAAAAAATACCAAAAAAATCAAAGAAAATGGCAAAAAATGTCATAAAATACTAGCAAAAATAAGAGAAATGGGAAAATAAAAGAAAAACAACAATTGGAAATAAATATGAAAGGAGAAAATAAAATATAAAAGAAAAATACAAAGAAAATAATTAAAATGCAAGGAAATACACAAAATATAATAAAATGGGGCTGGAATTCAAAAATACAGGCCCAAATGTAAGAGCCCAAGAGAAATGGTCGTCCAGTCCAAACGCTCAATCAAAATGGCGGCGTAAAGGGCAATTTAATCTCAACCGTTGAAGGTATTGATCCAACGCATCTCATGAGGCGGTTTGAATAATAAATAAACGACGTCGTATAAGGATTTAATCTTGGCCGTCTAAGGAATTGATCTGATGGATGTATTCAAAGTCTCACGAAGAATCTAAACGACGCAGTGTCACTAATTAATCCTGGTCGTCCATATTTAAAGATCTAACGGATGCCAGGTCGCCTCTCATTAATTGGAACGACAGCGGTTGAGGAGAATTAATCCTGGCCATTGATCACAATTGATCCAAACGCCGGGATTACCCATGCCCAAAGAAGTATAAAAGGCCAATCTCTCCGTTCATTATACACAATACACTCTCATTATACACAGACGCAAAACCCTAGCCGCCTTGTCTCTTCTTCTTCCATCTTCTTCAACATCCGTCTCCAATGGAGACTGGCCTGAGACCATGGCCTTTTCTGGCCAAAACCAACCTCAAACACTTTCTCCTTTACGCTCACAGACCACAACCACCCTGAAAACCTAGGAAAAAACCAAAAACCCCATTTTCTTGAAAGTCCGGTCACTGAAACTCTCGCCGGTGACCTTCAACCTATGAACCAAGCTCCCACTTTTACACCCAAGGACCACCTTGAAAAGGTCTTTTACCTCAGATAGGTGGTTAATCTCGAATAACCTTGGAACCCTATCTCCGGCGAACACCCAAATGTAACCCACCCCCAAATACATCCTAAATACACCCATAACACCCCTCTGACACTAAAAACCATAAAAATGAACCCCCATTCAAGGAAATCTGGAAAAATCAGAAGACTTTGAGTGTTCTAAAGTTCTTAAAGCTTGGAAATAGAATAGAAAGAAGAAAGAAAAGAAAGAAGAAAGAAAGAAAAGAAAGAAAGAAAAAGAACAGGAGACAGATCCTAAAAGCTAAGTGAACCTACCCCTTTTGTTTCTCTGCTTATTTGTCTTCTAAATCTCCTGTATAATTCTTTGCATGTTTTTGCTTATTTGTCTTCTAAGTCTCCTGTATATGATTCTTTTCATGTTTTTTGACTATTCATCTTCTAAATCTTCTGTATATGATCCTTTGCATGTTTTTGACTGTTAGTCTTCTGAATATTCTATTAATTAGCTTATGGTAATCTCATGTCTAAGATCTATCCTGTTCTTTATTCATAACTAATCTGTTTTAGCATTTTAGGGTTTTTTATAAGTTTAACGCATGAATCGTGTTGAAATATGTTTCTTCATGTGATTTGTTCACTGTGCCGTATATGAAATTATGATTTGATTGATTGGGATTCAACCATTATCAAAACTTCTCTCTGAGTTCTAGTTAATTGAAAAAGGATTTATGATTAAGGCTATGTGTGCAATACAATATGAATTGGCTATATTTGTAATATGATTCATATGTTAGACTATTCTGAATTATGTTATGCATTGTGGTTTGGTTATAGCTGTAAAGATATATGTATAGTTTCTGTATTTGGTTAGTCTGGCTACTATTGAAATAACTCGAACTGTGTGATTAGTCTGGTCATTTCTAAAACATTAAGAGGCTAGTTCTGCAATCTATTTCTGGTTAGATAAGGTTAATAAAAGGGGTTACATTTTAAAGGTTTAAGTCACTTAAAAAGGGGTTAAAATTGAAAGAGTGTTGGGTAGAAATCTGGCTAAGTCTTAAATGGGTTAGAAGACAATGGCTATTAGTTAAATAGGTGTTAAACATAGCATACCCTAACCTTAGCAGGTTGGGTAAATAGATTAAAATAATAAGGGTATATAGGGAACCATAAATGGTATAATTGTGGATTTAGTAGAGCCTATAGGGACAAAATAGACTTTGCTAACTAGTATTCTTGTAATTAGTCATAAAATAAAAGGGTAAGATAGGCATGGTAAAAAGGTATAACTGAAATTTTCCTTAGCAAGTGAGTGCAGCCTAGTAATATACCCTTAATAGAATAAAAAAGAATTACCTAGAACCTTCCAGCAGGGGTTGGAAGGCATTTCGAGCTATAATTGAAGGTGTTGAACTGTAACTAATAAGAAAATAAAGGGGAGGGAACTAGGAAATTTTTTTTCGAATTTCCCCCTCAAAATTTCACCCACATCACCTATAAATAGACTTCACTTGAGCCTGAATAAAGGGTTAGACATTAGATATTAAAAGTTGGAAAATTCTGGGTTTAGAAAAATTCTGGGGTGAATTAAAGGCTAGAAGTCGAGGGTTACAAATTCCGGAGTTCTATTAGAGTTTCCTACTGTTCAATACTGCTGGATTCTATTAGATATCTTCAATTCTACTTGCTGGTTTGCTTAATTACTGGATTTGGAGACTATACTTGGCTGTTATATTGCCGCTTTGCTGTGTCTGCTATTCGATTGCTCTATTGCTGCTATCACTGATTATTCTTCGTCCATACCTAGACTCATAAGCTTTTTCTTGCTGAACCAGGTACATTTTCTATCCAGAATGTAATTACCAGTTAATTGAAGAAATGAAAGTTTTATGAGTTGCTTGGATGAAGTCTTCTGCTATACTTTATAGATTTTATGGTTATTATGTATTAGATTTTCTGTAATTCGCTAGGATAATTTTTAATAGCTAAATTGTATGAAAATTGAAACAATGTAATAGATAGTGTAGAGGTAGTGTAAATATAGATATAATCAACATTAAACTTAGGTTAAAAATAGGATAATACATGAACTTAACTCACTTAGTAAACAGGCTTAACAATCTAAAATAGTAATTAACTGATCTCGTTTAATTAGATTATAATAATTCGAAATGAGTAATCGAGTTAGAGCATGTTCTGTCATTTAAATTAGCTTAATAACAATTCCGAATAGTATAAGTTAGAATCAGTAATTAATAACAATTCAAATCTGCACTGTTAAGTATCGTTTCACTGTTAAAAGTAGCTGAAATAGTAGTTTACTGTTTAAGTTCTATTAATAATTAGTAATTAGAATTCATAATCAATATTGATTAACATGTACTCCAGTGCCTTACGAAATAAAAAATGACATTTGTTGATTTATTTTATTGTTTAATGAATATTTTTATGATGGTTATGATATCTCAATTTTGTTTTGTATTCTTCTCGTCCGATTTGGGCATAATAAATAGTATAGGCCCAGATCCAACTGGATTTATTACTGGGCCTCTGAATAAGAAATATATGTACACTGGGTTTCTAAAGCCCAGTTGTGTGAGACGGACTGTTAATACAGTTCACAAAGTCCAGGCCTGGAAATGAAATATTGGGCCTGGATGTAATTTCTAAAAATACAAAAGCAGTAATATAATTAGGAGAAAAACCAAAAATAGACAATATAGTACTCGATAGGACTGGACTTCAAAAATAACGGGACGAGCCTCGTATAAAAGAGAAATGCGCGGGGCCCCCATGTGAATATTAATAAATGATAGACTCGGGGAGACCGTTTAGCGAATTTGATGGTTTTTTCTAAAGATAAATAAGCTGTAGTCATTATAGGCACGATTAAATATACATTCCTTAATACGAGTGCACATTTATGTGACTCAAATCTTAAATCATGGTGAATCTAAAACGTATTTAAAGTCACAGGCGTACTGGTTGCGCTGTGACTCGAATTGCGTTTTTGTGATGTCGCAATTCGTTAAAAATATCAACATAGGACAATCACATTCTGTAAAAGCATATAACGAAATCAAATAAGTCAAAAATGATAGTTGAGCGACCATGCTAAAACCACGGAATTCGGGAGTGCCTAACACCTTCTCCCGGGTTAACAGAATTCTTTATCCAGATTTCAAGTTTCGCGGACTATTTAAACATAGTCAATTTCCTCGGATTCGGGATTAACCGTTGACTTGGGACACCATTATCTTCCCAAGTGGCTACTCTGAATCTCTAAATAAAATCCCGTTCCGATTATCCTTAAAGTGGAAAAAACTCCTTCCTCGTTGTTATTATTATATCCTTTCCGGGGGTGTATTAGTAATTAACGAGGTATACCGTATTTCTTTCGGAAAAGTGGTAGTAAAAAATAAGGTGTGACAGCTCTGGTGACTCTGCTGGGGATAAGCAAGCTAGAACTTCGGTTCAGGGTTTAAGAATTCGAGCTCGATTGAATTGTCGTTCTTGATGTTATTTGACTTTATGCTTTGATCAATGTGTTACGTGTTTACCGCTTTGATATTACGTGGATTGTATATATAAAATTGTGCCGAAAATGTCACGCCTCAAATCGAGGGACATGACCGGTGCCTAACCGGGTAGCCCCAGTCAAGCGGAACTGGGTGCCTTTCATCCCTACGCTTTACCCCTGTGTTGATTGTTTCTCATTAACCAAATATCCTACTAATCATAAATGATTTCACAATAAACAAAAAAAATCATACGAGTGATTCATTATCAAGTTTGCAGTTTTTACAACGCCCGACATAACATAATATATACATAAGACTGGAGTCCCACAGTTTACATGTCTACGGAGCCTCTAGGATACAAAAAGGGAATACAATACTTTGCCGGTAACAAAGCTCCGGCTATACCTTACCAAAACCAAAATGAAATCTAAACAAAAGTGGCCTGAACCACATTGGGCCCCAAAGAAGAAATAGGCTCACCAAAACGGGTAGTGTAAAGTGAAGGATACTACTGCCGATGAGCTGAAGTGCCTGCTACTGATCCACCTACAATCATAATACGAATGTAGCGTCCCTGGAAAAAGGGACGTCAGTACACTTGAATTGTACTGGTATGTATGGACAAACTTTGTCCCAAGTAAACTCAAGCCGTTAAACAAGAATCACAATGTTAAGACAGCCAATAGATTACATCAAGAAAATCAATTAAGCTAACTAACCATGTTTCCAACCTTTTACTCATTTCAGATAAGCCCCAACATCGGGATCGTGATGGCGCCTACTCGTGGTAGCTAGGCAAGCCACTGTATTCATACTATCCTGTTTTTAATAAAATTTCATAATTAATTTATCAACAAACCATAACTTTAATTAAATAAGTGCGGAAGACTTTATCAAAATAGTATTAAGCAGTTTCAAGGTAAAACCATACTGAAATCCTCTACCCAAGACGTGGAGTCACCAACTCACGAACTACTACTGAATACTACACATAAAAGTCTAAAAGAAATATAACATAATCTGTTTGTCTCGGAACAAAGAGACTACAACTAGTAACATAAGTAAAGAGAGAGACGCCGGGCCTGCGGACGTCTGCAAGCTACCTCGGTCTCAAATATGATCAACTCCACGCAAAAGATTTACTGCTGCTGCTCCTGATCGTAACCTGAACCTGTGCAAAAACGCACAGAAGTGTAGTATCAGCACAACCGACCCCATGTGCTGGTAAGTGTCTGGCCTATCCCGGCGAAGTAGTGACAAGCCTAGGACCAGACACACACATAAACCTGTGCAGTTCCATATATATGTATACCACAAATAACAATAATTAACCAAGTAATAACTCAATAAGGAATATCTCAAAAGAATTCAACAATTAACAACAGTTAATAATTTCACAAGGAAAACAAAGTATAATGGAAACACAAGTAATATCAAGTCAAGGAATAGCAAGTAGTTGCACGGCATCACCCTTCGTGCTTTTACTCTCATCCTTACCAAATAAGCAAATAAAGTGCACGGCATCACCCTTCGTGCTTTTACTCTCATCCTCGCATCCATGGTACGACATGATCCTTCGTACATGGTTCAATAACAAGGCACGTCATGATCCTTCGAGCATAATCAATAAAACATGGCACGGCATTAACCTTCGTGCATAATCAATAACAAGGCACGGCATTAACCTTCGTGCATAAATAATAAATCAAGGCACGACATTAACCTTCGTGCATAAATAATAAATCAAGGCACGGCATCACCCTTCGTGCATTATCACTCTTCCTCACCCAAATAACAATCACAGTTAAGGGCAAAGAATGAAACAATAAATCATAAACCGTCCCAACAAGGGCAATCAACAATCATCTTCACAACAAGTCTCGACAAGGGAGAACAATAACACTTCTACAACCCGGCAAGGGTTCAACAATTTATATTCAAATATGTCCCACAACAAGTATTAACAACGACTCACGGTCATGCAAGATGCCAGAGTATGGATGCTCGTCACCACAGCCCATACACCGCACTCGATCACATTAGCACATAACACATAATCCTATTCCCTCAAGCTAGGATAGAACAAACACTTACCTCGAATGTTTATGAACAATTCAATCCGGTGGCAATGCCTTTTCCTTTCAAATTTGGCCCCGATCCAATCGTATCTATACACAATTAATTTAATATCATCAATACTACTCAACAAACTAATTCATAAGGCCAATTACAACTTTTACAACATTCTGCCCGGAATAGTGAATATCGACCCCGGGCCCATATGGTCGGAACTCGGGGTTCGGACCAAAATCCGGTTACCCATCCCCCACGAGTTCAAGTATATGATTTGTTTCAAAATCGGACCTCAATTCGAGGTCCAATTTCCTAATTCATGCAAAACCCTATATTCTACCAAAAACAAGAAATTCTACCATGAAAACCTTTGATTTCTATTGAAAAACATGATTAATGTTGTTAGGAATTGAAAGAATTAAGTAAAAAGTGACTTACAATTGTTTTGAAGAAGAGGGAGTCCGTGAAGAATCGCAAATGGGTGTTTTTTGGGTTGTGAAATGTGAAAAATGAAGCTGGAAATCGTGATTTACAAGTCTCTGTGTTCGCATTTGCGAACATGGGTTTGCAATTGCGAACCCCGACCAATTTCTGGAGTTTGAAAAATAAGCTAAGGACGGAAAGTTCGCATTTGCGAACATTTGTTCGCATTTGCGAAGCCAAGGCAAATGCTGGGGGTTTCGCATTTGCGAAACAATGTTCGCATTTGCGAACAAGCTAGGCTTATGGGTTTTGTTGCAATTGCGACAAATGCTTCGCATTTGCGAAGCCAGGCAACATACTGAAGGCCTCGCATTTGCGAGGTTAAGTTCGCAATTGCGAACTCTGGCCCAGGTCTGCCAGTATCGCATTTGCTAGATTTCCTTCGCATTTGCGAAGGTGAGCCTACTTGCCCAGGATCGCATTTGCGACCCTTTGTTCGCATTTGCGAACTTGGCTTGTTTCTGGCAGACATCGCATTTGCGATAAAGGGTTCGCATTTGCGAACCCAGCCTTGAGCTGCCTTCTTTGCATTGGCGAGAAATTCTTCGCAAATGCGAAGCCAACAGCTGGGTGAAAATCCAACAGTGCAAAAATTCAGAAATTGATTCTACGGCCTATCAAATCTTTACCCGAGCCCCCCGGGCTCCCAACCAAACATGTACACAACTTCAAAAACACATTACGAACTTGTTCGTGCGATCACATCACCAATATCACATCGTTTTCATCAAATCAAGCCTCAAGTTCATGATTTTCATACTTTTGGTTTTCAAAACTTTCAAACTTGGAACTCAAGGTCCAAAACATATCAAACGACATCCGAATGTCACCAAACTTTGCAGAAAGCACATATATAATATTTAAGACTTGTACCGGGCGTCGGAACCAAAATACGAGCCCGATACCAAGGTCAATTAATTCATTTTCCTTTAACAATTACATCAAAAACAATTTCACGAAAAAATTCATAACTTGGGCTCTAGGCCTCAGAATTCGACTCCGGACGCATGTCCAAGTCCCATATTTTCCTACGGACCTTTCGGGACCATCAAATCTCGGGTCCGGGTCCGTTTACCAAAAATGTTGACTGAAGTCAACCATATCAATATTAATATCATTTTTATCCACATTTCTCATAGAATTCATATTTTCTATCACAAAATCTTTCCGGCTACATGCTCGGATTGTGCACGTAAATCGAGGCAACATAGAATGAGGTTTTCAAGGCCTCGGAAGCTCGAAATGATTAATAAAATAAGTGATGACCCTTTGGGTCGTCACATCCTCCACCTCTAAAACAACCGTTCGTCCTCGAACGGACAAGAGAAGGAAGTACCTGAGTCGGGAAACAAATGTGGGTAGCGGCTCCGCATATCGGACTCGGACTCCCAGGTCGATGCCTCAGGAGGCTGACCTCTCCACTAAACACGCACAGAAGGATAACTCTTCGACCTCAACTGTCGAACCTGCCAGTCTAGAATGGCCACCGGCTCCTCCTCGTAAGATAGATCATTGTCCAATTGGACAGTACTGAAGTCTAACACATGTGTGGGATCGCCGTGGTATCTCCGAAGCATAGATACATGAAAAAGTGGATGCACGGCTGATAAGCTAGGCGGCAAAGCTAGTCTGTAAGCCACCCCTCCCACCCTGTCTAGAATCTCAAATGGACCAATATACCTAGGGCTGAGCTTGCCCTTCTTCCCGAACCTCATCACGCCCTTCATAGGCGACACTCGGAGCAATACTCGTTCACCGACCATGAAATCTACATCTCGAACCTTACGATCCGCATAAGTCTTCTGCCTGGACTGAGCTGAACGCAATCTCTCCTGAATAGTCTTGACCTTATTCAAGGCCTCCTGTACTAAGTCTGTACCAGACAACCGAGTCTCTCCCGGTTCAAACCATCCAACTGGTGATCGACATCGCCTACCATACAATGCCTCATACGGGACCATCTAGATGCTAGACTGGTAGTTGTTATTGTAGGCAAACTCTGCTAATGGCAGAAACTGGTCCCACGAGACTCCAAAATCAATAACGCAGGCTCGAAGCATGTCCTCTAGAATCTGTATAGTCCTCTCGGACTGGCCATCCGTCTGAGGATGAAATGCTGTACTCAACTGAACCTGGGTGCCTAACTCCTGCTGGACCGCTCTCCGGAACCGCGAGGTAAACTGCGTACCCCGATCAGAGATAATAGATACTGGCACTCCATGGAGACGAACAATCTCCCTAATGTAAACCTCCGCTAACCTCTCCGACGAGTAGGAGACGGATACTGGAATAAAGTGTGCTGACTTGGTCAGCCTATCAACAATGACCCAAATAGCATCAAATTTCCTCTGAGTCAAAGGAAGTCCAGTAACGAAATCCATAGTGATCCGCTCCCATTTCCACTCGGGAATTTCTATCCTCTGGAATACACCACCAGGTCTCTGGTGCTCATATTTCACATGCTGACAATTTAGACACCAAGTGACATACGCAACGATATCTTTCTTCATTCTGCGCCACCAATAGTGCTGCCGTAAGTCCTGGTACATCTTCGCGGCGCCCGGGGTGAATAGAATACCGCGAACTGTGGGCCTCTGCTAAGATCAACTCTCGAATCCGTTCGACATTGGGCACACAAACTCGACCCTGCAATTTCAATACCCCATCATCATCTAGATTTACCTGTGTGGCACCTCCCCGTTGTATTGTATCTCTCAAATCACGCAAATAAGGATCATCAAATTACCTCTCACGGATACGCTCTAATAAAGAAGAACGAGCGACCGTGCAGGCTAACACCCTGCTAGGCTAAAAAATGTCTAATCTGACGAACCGGTTGGCTAAGACCTGGACATCTAGAGCAAATGGTCTCTGATTGACCGGAATGAATGCAAGACTACACATGCTGGCAGACTTTCTACTCAATGCATCGGCCACCACATTGGCCTTACCTGGGTGATATAAGATAGTAACATCATAGTCTTTTAGCAATTCTAACCATCTCCGTTGTCGTAGATTCAACTCCTTTTGCTTGAACAAGTACTGTAGGCTTTTGTGATTAGTGTACACCTCGCATGTCACACCATATAGATAATGCCTCCAGATCTTTAAGGCATGAACCACTGCTGCTAACTCAAGATCATGAACTGGATAATTCTTCTCATGTATTTTTAACCGCCTCGAAGCATAAGCGATAACCTTACCATCCTGCATCAATATCGCTCCAAGTCCTGTACGAGATGCGTCGCAATAAGCTGTATAAGGCCCTGCACCCGTAGGTAGTATCAACAACGGCGCGGTGGTCAAAGGCTGTCTTGAGCTTCTGAAAGCTCGCCTCACACTCCTCTGACCACTGGAACTGGACACCCTTCTGGGTCAACCTGGTCATCGGGGCTGCAATAGAAGAAAACCCCTCTACAAATCGATGGTAGTAACCTGCTAATCCCAAGAAACTCCGAATCTCAGTCACTGAAGCTGGTCGAGGCCAATTCTGGACTGCCTCAATCTTCTTTGGGTCCACCTGAATACCTTCCACTGATACAATGTGACCCAGAAATGCTACCGAACTCAACCAGAACTCACATTTCAAAAATTTGGCATATAGCTGATTATCTTTCAAAGTCTGAAGAACCACTCTGAGGTGCTGGTCGTGCTCTTCCTGGCTGTGGGAGTATACCAGGATGTCATCTATAAAGACTATCATGAACAAATCTAAGTAAGGCATGAACACCCGATTCATCAACTCCATGAATGCTGCTGGGGCATTGGTCAACCCGAAGGACATGACCAAGAATTCATAATGCCCATATCTTGTGCGGAATGTTGTCTTAGTAACATCAAATGCCCTAATCTTCAACGGATGATAGCCAGATCTCAAGTCTATCTTTGAAAACACCTTGGCACCCTGAAACTGGTCAAATAAATCATCAATCCGTGGAAGTGGATATTTATTTTTGATAGTAACCTTGTTCAACTGCCGATAATCAATGCACGTTCTCATTGATCCATTTTTCTTCTTTACAAATAATACGAGGGCACCCCATGGCAAAACACTAGGTCTAATGAAACCCTTTTCAGGTAAATCCTGCAATTGTCCCTTCAATTCCTTTAACTCCGGCAGAGCCATGCAATAGGGTGGAATAGAGATGGGCTGAGTGCCCGGTGCCAGATCAATACAGAAATCAATATCCCTGTCGGGTGGCATGCCCGGCAGGTCTAAAGGAAAAACCTCAGGAAACTCCCGTACAGTAGGGGCTGACTCAATGGAAGGAACCTTTGTGCTGGAATCATGAACATAAGCCAGATAAGCTAGACACCCCTCCCCGACCATGCGTCGAGCCTTAACATAGGAAATAACAGTGCGAACGGAGTGGCTTGAGGTACCTTTCCACTCTAGTCGGGGTGATTCTGGCAAGGCCAAGGTCACAGTCTTAGCATGACAATCTAAAATAGCATGGTATGGGGACAACTAGTCCATCCCCAATATGACATCAAAATCCACCATATCCAAAAGCAACAGATCAACACGGGTCTTAAGACCCCTAAAAATAACTACGCACGAATGATGCACCCGGTCGACTACGATGGAGTCACCCACTGGTGTAGCCACATAAACTGGAATATCCAGAGCATGGCTGGGCACGGCCAAATACGGTGCAAAGTAGGAAGACACATATGAATATGTAGATCCGGGGTCAAATAATACTGAAGCACCTCTGCCACACATAAGAATGGTACCTGTAATCACGACATCTGATGCCTCTGCCTCTGGCCTGGCTGGTAAAGCATAGAATCGGGGATCTGCACCTCCCTTCGGAGCTGCGTCTCTAGGACGACCATCAACTGGCTGACCTCTACCGCTGGCTGGACGGTCTCCGCCTCTGCGGTCTCGACCTCCACCTCTGTAATCTCTAGCCCCGCCTGCGGGCGGCCGGGCGGCTGAGGGTCAGCTGGGGACTGAATCATAGGATGAGGACCCCGCTTGCCGAGAGTTGCCCGTTGCTCGAGGGCGGTACCTGATAAAATGACACGGGTCACCCTGGCCGTAGCAACTCTTAGGCGATGGGGCTGTTGGCCACTGACGACCTGAATGTCCTCCACGAACACTGCTGAAGAGGCTGAGCATTAATAGGAGGCTGATCCGAATAATGCCCACGAAACCCACGATCACTGGTCCGCACTGCTGATGCTCGAAGGGTGGTATGGAAAGGCACTGGAAGAGCGGCCTCTGTCAAAGATTCCTGCCACCGAGAAGAAGAACCACTAAGCCTACCTGAATGACGAGGCCTGCTTGTACGAAGAATAACCGCCTCCACGAGCAAGAGCCATCTCAACTCTACGTGCTGCATTGGCTGCCTCCTAAAATGATATGTCACTCCCACGCCCATAGCCATCTGGAGTCTAATTGGCTGATTAAGCCCATCTATAAACATGCGGACCCTCTCCCGCTCCGTGGGAGTATCACCGCTGCATGACGAGCCAAATCAACAAATCTCGTCTCATACTAAGTGACCGGTCATGGTGCCACGATGGAGGCGCTCAAGCGCCTCCGAAGTGCATCCCGTGCGAGTAGCGAGGAGAAACTTCTCCGAGTAGCTCGCAAGCCGATCCTATGATAAAGGCTGGGGACCTGCTGGTCGAGTCAAGCAATAATCCCTCCGCCAAGTCTTGGCGGATCTGAAAGCCTGAAGTACAGAAGTCGACTCCATTTGACTCCACGATCCCCGTAGTCTCGAGAATCTCGTGGCAACCTGAATAAGAAATCACGAGGATCCTGCGATGTGGCACCGCGAAGGTAGTGGTAAACGACTTGGAGAACCGATCAAGTCTCCATAAGGAATCGGAAGTCATGGCCGCTCATTTTCGGCATGAGCCGTGGTACACGACTGTGTGGCCACGGTGGTTGAACCGACGGTGCACGAGGGTGAGGAGCTGCGGCTTCGGAGTTCGAGCGATAGGAGTACGGGCCCCTCCCCGGCTGAGAAGCGGCTGGTGCAGCGGGTAATAAGCCTGCTCTGGCAACGCTGTCCATAAATCCCGCTATCCCGACCAAAGCCTCCCGAAGATCCGGGGTAAATAAAGCCTCTCCTGGGACTTGAGCTGGGCCCACTGGAGCTGCTGGGACTGGAACCTCCTCGTCAATCTCAATATGAGGTTCCACCTCTGGGGTAGCTACCGGGGCTGCGCTCTACCCCTACCACGGCCTCTGATACGGCCTCATCCCCTGCCCCTCACGGGAGCTGCCTGGGGCTCGGGCTGCTGGTCAGCGGACGAAAAAGCGCGTGTCCTGACCATTTGTGAAAGGACGGAATAGAAGTTCAATCAGTATTTAAGGAACAAGTCGCACGACAAGAAAGAAAAAATGAGAGACTCTTTTCTAACTCAATAGACTCTGGAGGACATGTACACACGTCTCCGTACCTACCTCTCAAACACTACTAAGCTTGTTCGTGAGTGGTGAGACCTATGTAATCTAGAGCTTTGATACCAACTTGTCACGACCCGGATTTTTCCCTAACATCGGGATCGTGATGGCGCCTACTCGTGGTAGCTAGGCAAGCCATTGTATTCATACTATCCTGTTTTTAATAAAATTTCATAATTAATTTATCAACAAACCATAACTTTAATTAAATAAGTGTGGAAGACTTTATCGAAATTGTATTAAGCAGTTTCAAGGTAAAACCATACTGAAATCCTCTACCCAAGACGTGGAGTCACCAACTCACGAACTACTACTGAATACTACACATAAAAGTATGAAAGAAATATAACATAATCTGTTTGTATCGGAACAAAGAGACCACAACAAATAACATAAGTAAATAGAAGAGACGTCGGGCCTGCGGATGCCTGCAAGCTACCTCAGTCTCGAAATGCCCAAAACTCTCGCGAGTACCCTACTGCTGTTGCTGCTCCTGCTCGAAACCTGGACCTGTGAAAAAACGCACAGAAGTGCAGTATCAGCACAATCCGACCCCATGTACTGGTAAGTACTTGGCTTATCCCGGAGAAGTAGAGACAAGCCTAGTACCGGACACTCACATAAACCTGTGCAGTTCTATATGTACATACCACAAAATAACAAGAAATAACCAAGTAATAACACAATAAGGAATATCTCAAAAGAACTCAACAATTAACAACAGTTAATAAGTTCACGAGGAAAACAAAGTATAATGGAAACACAAGTAATATCAAGTCAAGGAATAGCAAGTAGTTGCACGGCATCACCCTTCGTGCTTTTACTCTCATCCTCACTAAATAAGCAAATAAAGTGCACGGCATCACCCTTCGTGCTTTTACTCTCATCCTCACATCCATGGTACGGCATGATCCTTCGTACATGGTTCAATAACAAGGCACGGCATGATCCTTCGTGGATAATCAATAAAACATGGCACGGCATTAACCTTCGTGCATAATAAATAACAAGGCACGGCATTAACCTTCATGCATAAATAATAAATCAAGTCATGACATTAACCTTCGTGCATAAATAACAAATCAAGGCACGTCATCACCCTTCGTGCATTATCACTCTTCCTCACCCAAATAACAATCACAGTTAAGGGCAAAGAATGAAACATTAAATCATAAATCGTCCCAACAAGGGCAATCAACAATCATCTTCACAACAAGTCTCGACAAGGGAGAACAATACCACTTCTACAACCCGGCAAAGGTTCAACAATTTATATTCAAATATGTCCCACAACGAGTATTAACAACGACTCATGGTCATGCTAGACGCCATAGTATGGATGCTCGTCACCACAGCCCATACACCGCACTCAATCACATAACACATAACACATAATCCTATTCCCTCAAGCTAGGATAGAACAAACACTTACCTCGAATGTTTATGAACAATTCAATCCGTGGCAATGCCTTTTCCTTTCAAATTTGGCTCTAATCCAATCATATCTATACACAATTGATTTAATATCATCAATACTACTCAACAAACTAATTCATAAGGCCAATTACAACTTTTACAACATTCTGCCCGGAATAGTGAATTTCGATCCCGGGCCCATATGGTCGGAACTCGGGGTTCGGACCAAAATCCGGTTACCCATCCCCCCACGAGTTCAAGTATATGATTTGTTTCAAAATCGGACCTCAATTTGAGGTCTAATTTCCTAATTCATGCAAAACCCTATATTCTACCAAAAACAAGAAATTCTACGATGAAAACCTTTGATTTCTATTGAAAAACATGATTAATGTTGTTAGGAATTGAAAGAATTAAGTAAAAAGTGACTTACAATTGTTTTAAAGAAGATGGAGTCCGTGAAGAATCGCAAATGGGTGTTTTTTGGGTTGTGAAATGTGAAAAATGAAGCTGGAAATCGTGATTTACAGGTCTCTGTGTTCGCATTTGCGAACATGGGTTCACAATTGCGAACCCCGACCAATTTCTGGAGTTTGAAAAATAAGCTAAGGATGGAAAGTTCGCATTTGTGAACATTTGTTCGCATTTGCGAAGCCAAGGCAAATGTTGGGGGTTTCGCATTTGCGAAATAATGTTCGCATTTGCGAACAAGATAGGCTTCTGGGTTTTGTTCGCAATTGCGATACATTCTTCGCAATTGCGAAGACAGGCAATTACTGAAGGCCTCGCATTTGCGAGGTTAAGTTCGCAATTGCGAACTACGGTCCAGGTGTGCCAGTGTCGCATTTGCGACGCTTTGTTCGCATTTGCGAACTTGGTTGGTTCTGGCAAGCATCGCATTTGCGATAAAGGGTTCGCATTTGCAAACCCAGCCTTGACCTGCCTTCTTCGCATTTGCGAGACATTCTTCGCAAATGCGAAGCCAACTGCTGGGTGAAAAACCAGCAGTGCAAAAATTCAGAAATTGATCCTACGGCCTATCAAATATTTACCCGAGCCCCTGGGCTCCCAACCAAACATGTACACAACTTCAAAAACACATTACGAACTTGTTCGTGCGATCACATCGCCAATATCACATCGTTTTCATCAAATCAAGCCTCAAGTTCATGATTTTTATACTTTTGGTTTTCAAAACTTTCAAACTTGGAACTCAAGGTCCAAAACATATCAAACGACATCCGAATGTCACCAAACTTTGCAGAAAGCACATATATAATATTTAAGACTTGTACCGGGCGTCGGAACCAAAATAAGAGCCCGATACCAAGGTCAATTAATTCATTTTCCTTTAACAATTACATCAAAAACAATTTCACAGAAAAATTCATAACTTGGGCTCTAGGCCTCGGAATTCGACTCCGGACGCATGTCCAAGTCCCATATTTTCCTACGGACCTTTCGGGACCATCCAATCTCGGGTCCGGATCCGTTTACCAAAAATGTTGACCGAAGTCAACCATATCAATATTAATATCATTTTTATCCAAATTTCTCATAGAATTCATATTTTCTATCACAAAATCTTTCCGGCTACATGCTCGGATCGTGCACGTAAATCGAGGCAACATAGAATGAGGTTTTCAAGGCCTCGGAAGCTCGAAATGATTAATAAAATAAGTGATGACCCTTTGGGTCGTCACAACTAGATTGAGTTGGACCTATGATTTTATTAATGACTAATTTTAATCTACCAATCAACCACATAAATTGCAAGTAGTCAAACATAGGGGCAATCAGTGCCCCACAGGTTGCAAACTCTCCTGCTGTCTCCTTTCACAATTTCATATTAATGATTTTGTATCAATTTCATTTGAAATTTCGATCGCTTTCCATCCTTATTACCTCATCCACCCTTATTACCTCGACCACCCTTATCACCCCAACCCACACCTTATTTCCTTCATGTTGCGCCGTGCAACCCGATCCCACCGTACAGTTTTCAAACACAATAATCATAAACAGGAGATAAGACACTACACACAATTACAACAAGTTCAAATAAGCAATTTACACATTGGTTCATGTTCTCAATTACTTCTCAAGCCAATATCACAACCAAGTTACACGTGTTCCAAAATCGAGAATGTTCATACTGTTACGTTCAATAACTTACCACACCTCAAGTGTTTCGTTTCTTTTCCACAAGGTACCATATATGCCATAATAACCATTATTCACAATTATTTTACCAAATTAAACTCTCATTTATCTTTCGGCTCATATCTCATATTACATCACTCATAGTTCAACAACAACTTTGAATATCCAACAACAACATCAAGAATTTCACACAATTTGTCAATTTAACACGAACCAAACAAATTTCACACATATAGGCGATTTCACAAGAATCAAAATTAGCCATACATACCTGGTATCGAGTTTCCTTTTGTTAACTTCCTACTTTATGCTTACCCAAGATACCCTATCTTTGCCGACCTCATTTTGTAGACTCTTACGCCTATTCACTTCCTCTTTGCTAAAAATCAAGTTTAATAATCATGCATGAGTGTAAAATTTTAGTTTCAAAAGCTATTATATGCAAACCTCTCTTTTACCCATTTTAAAACTGAAAATCAAAGAAAAGAGCAAGGGTTTTTACCTTGTAAAGATTGGGGAAGTTGAATCTTGGCCCTAGAATACTTTGGACTCAATGGTTGGAATAATCTTTGAAGATGAAGAACTTCTCTCTCTAAAACCCCTCTATTCTCTCTCTAATTTTGGTAAGATGGTATGATAAAATGAAGGAGAAAGGTGTTATATTAAAGAAGAGGTCGGGTCGAATTTTATAAAATTCCTGGGCCGGGTCAATTCTGCGGTCGCATTTGCGATCGCAAAATCAACATGCGGTCCGCATAGTGACCGTGGAATTTCCCCAAAATTTACACAAGTTCTGCTACGGAATGCGACCAAAATGCGGTCCGCATTCTTGATCTGCGGTCGCATAGTGCACCGCAGATTTGACACTCAAAAACCTTCGAGAATTTATGCGGTAGATCTGCGGTCCGCAGATCCATTCTGCGATCGCATATCGACCGCATTCTCAACACCAATTTTTGCAAACCTACTGTTAAGCTCTGCGGCAAGAATGCGGTCCGCATAGCAGATCTGCGGTCGCATTCCTGACCGCAGAATCGACACTTTTCTGGAAAAATTGACTCTTTACATTTTTGAAACTTAAATCACTACCAAGGGTCCGAACCCGCGGCGAGCTTGCTCGCCGCGAAGAATTCTACGCATTCCTAACACATTATTCGGACCGTGGTACCACAGCTACTAGGTTTCATGCACAAAAAGTTTACGGGGCCTTACAGAAAACCCTTCTCTTCTTACATCTAGGGATGTGCTTACTGGTTGAGACTCCCCTTCCTGTTAGGGTCATACCAAAAATAAGAAATAGAGGTCGGATATGTTACAAAACGGAACGACCCTACGGGTCCTCGTTACGTAGCCCCCTCCTCGATCCGAGTTGTCCACTCGGGTACACGGTCTAGTACCACTAAAACATTAGGATATTGATCCTAGATTTAGGACGTTTATTTGCATCATAACTGACTTAGGGGACTCAACACAGGGGTTGGGTCCGTCTAGGACAGGTGACCCAGAATATCGAAGACCGAGCATATTATATGTTGCACTTATTTGTCCTGAATTATTATGCAGACCAGCTATATTCCTAAAAACAAAGAAAAAGAAATGTTAGAATAGAGAATTTATCGAAATATTGACTATACTCTGTCAAAATTTGAAAAGAAAGTTTGAAAAATAGGTGGAACAATACAGTTGAAATAATTGGTTGCAAAATAATCTGACTGAACTACGCAGGTTTGATTCTCGCCATTAGGTAAGATACGTAGGCAGCCCTTGATGGGTCCAACCACCCTTTTTAGAAAAATGACCAAAAAATGTTGAATTTTAGTTTTCAATAAATCGAAGTGATACTATTTTTGGAAATAGCCGAATGTTCCGAAAGGACGCCGGAAGGTTGTTTTTGCAAAAATGGCCACTTTGAAATCATGTCTTTTTATTTTTAAAAATAAATAGCCCGTAAAGGCTAATTCTTTCAAAGAATAATGAAAAATTGTCTTTGAAAAAATATTTTCCTTTTTCTGAATAAAATTGCCTTTAATAAATGTGCAGGATGAGCACAGTACAAAATGAACCCTTTCCTTTAATGAATAAAATCCCTTTGCAGTTGATGTTACGGTGGAACGATCTGGGCCAAGAGGGACAGGTTTAGGTCAACCGATATCTGAAAGATCTTACTGGGTTAATGGACATAATACCCCGAAGTGATATTATTCGGGCTCTCGTCGCTTGTTGGGATCCTACGCATAATGTGATACACTTCTCAGATTTTGAGCTCACTCCTACATTAGAAGAAATTTCTTATTATATCAGGAAAGGCGAGGTTCCCCTAAAGGATAAATACCTAGTGGCTCCGAGGGCAATTACAGTGCACAGGTTCCTCGATTCCCTAAAAATCGCCAGGAACGTTCATAATGAAAACTTAGCTCATGGGTTTTGTACTTTGAGTTTCATCTACTGTAGATATGGTCATATTGGGGGATTTAACGACCCTACGAACAAGCTCTGCAGTAAATCTAACCGAGTCAAGTGGGAAGAACATATGCGATTTGCCTTTTTGGTGGCATTTATGGCATTGGTTATATTCCCAAGGAAAGATGGAAATATTGATAAAAGGGTCGACGGGACTACCAGTACTCTTCTTGTGCAAGATAATAGCACACTGGCACCGATGATTGTAGCTGATATCTTCCGCGCCCTCACATCCTGTAAAGCAGGGCATGACTTCTTCGAGGGATGCAATTTGCTTCTCCATATGTGGTTGATAGAATATTTGAGTCGTCACCCCTAGTTCTCATGTTACGGGTCATCTGAAAAGACGTGCATTAAAGAGTTTTATATGAGAAGAAAAGAAGTTAAGCTGCCAGAAGGATCAAAAGGTTGGATTACATACTTGCGATCGTTGACTGCTAGCCAAATTGATTGGGCATACAGATGGTTGTCCCTTAACGAGGTGATATACATGCCAGCAGAAGGGTCGCATTTTCTGATAATGGGTCTTAAAAGCATCTAGCCTTATGCGCCATACCGGGTATTAAGGCAACTCGGGAGATATCAGGTCATACCAAAAGATGGGGACCTTAGCCTACAAGCCATAGAAATCAGTCCGGATGGACAATTCCCGGAAGCAAAAATTCGACAGATCTAGAATGATTGCCAATGCTTGAGAGTAGACACTTGTATGGGAAATCGAGCATAAGGGGAAGTATCACCAGGGTATGCCACATGGTATCGTCGGGATGTCGAGCATGATAGACCAATAAAGAGGCCTGACATTCAAGAGTTGGCCGAGCAGTCTAAGGAACAAAACAATTGGGTGGCCAAAGAAAATAAGTACCGAGCCAGAATTAGCTTGTTGGAGAAACAGTTCCAAAACCTCAAATTTGAAAGCAGCTTACAAGCGA
>JASVEL010013756.1:0-25701 GCA_032618575.1 Nicotiana noctiflora | reverse complement strand
CTGGTAGCAGGAAATACATTTGGAAGTCACACAAAGGGATGGAAGCAGTATGTTAGAAACAAAAAAATAATAAAAAATACACAAAAAGAATGTTGCAAATAAAAGAGCAACATAAGATGTGGAAAAGCAAGGAAGAATAAAAAAACAGGACATAGATAGGAATTATTTTATTTCATAAGATCATAGCTTAGAACAGCTTCTTTAATTTTTATTTTTATCCCGGTGTAACAAGGAGTTAGTCAGTGATTATAGCAAAAATAGCAGCAATAACAGGTCTTGGTAGCTTCAAACTACCAAACCTTCCCGAACTGCACTGACCTGATTCATGTTTAGCCCAGTATATGTAGGCAACCTCTGAAGCAGGGTGCGGTCAAAAGGTTTTTAAAATGCTTCTTACGGAATATGCCAGTGGGAAAAAATCTCTCATTACTGCTCACTTATCTTTGCACTGAAACTCTTCGTGTTCCCAAGCAAAGAGGGGCAGCTGTGAGCATGTGATTTTTGCCCTAAGTAAACAAATTCCACTATAAAAATAAAATAAGGTTTTTTATGCGCAATTATGTGTTTAATTTTAATAATTGCGTGTTTGTGATTGAAATAAGCTTGAAATTTAAAACTACAAAAAGATTTAATTAGAAAATGTGACAAAAAATATGAAAATTAGAGAAAATTAACAAATAATACAAAACAAATACTGAAAAAATCAATGAAAGTGGCAAAAATGTCATAAAATAACAGACAAAAATCAGAGAAATAGGAAAATAAAAGAAAAACAATTGGAAATAAAAATGAAAAGAGAAAATAAAATACAAAAGAAAAATACAAAGAAAATAATTAAAATGCAAGGGTACACAAAATACAATAAAATTGGGCTGGAATTAAAAAATACAGGCCCAAATGTCATAGCCCAAGAGAAATGGTCGTCCAGTCCAAACGCTCAATCAAAACGACGGCGTAAAAGGCAAATCTCAACCGTTGAAGGTATTGATCCAACGGATCTCATGACGTCGTATAAGGATTTAATCTTGGCCGTCCAAGGAATTGATCAGATGAATGTATTCACAGTCTCACAAAGCATCAAAACGATGTAGTGTCACTAATTAATCCCAGCCGTCCATATTTAAAGATCTAACAGATGCCAGGTCACGGCTCATTAATTGGAACGACAACGTTTGAGGAGAATTAATCCTGGCCATTGATCACAATTCATCCAAAGGCTAGGATCACCCATGCCCAAAGAAGTATAAAAGGCCAATCTCTCCGTTCATTATACACAATACACTCTCATTATACACAGACGCAAAACCCTAGCCGCCCTATCTCTTCTTCTTCGTATTCTTCAACCTCCGTCTCCAATGGAGACTGGCCTGACACCATGGCCTTTTCCGGCCAAAACCAACCTCAAACACCTTCTCCTTTACGCTCACAGACCACAACCACCCTGAAAACCTAAGAAAAAACCAAAAACCCCATTTTCTTGAAAGTCCGGTCACCAGTAACTCTCGTCAGTGGCCTTCAACCTATGAACCAGGCTCCCACTTTTACACCCTAGGACCACCTTGAAGAGTTCTTTTACCTTAGATAGGTGATTAATCTCGAATAACCTTGGAACTGTCCGAATATTGAAAATAAGTTCGCCGCTCCGGCGATCACCCAAACATAACCCACCCCCAAATACATCCCAAATACACCCATAACACCCCTCTACCACTAAAAACCAAAAAAAATAAACCCCCATTCAAGGAAATCTGGAAAAATCAGAAGACTTTGAGTCTTTTGAAGTTCTTAAAGCCTGGAAATAGAAAAGAAAGAGGAAAGAATAAAAAGAAGAAAGAAAGAAAAGAAAGAAAGAAAAAGAATAGGAGACATATCCTGAAAGATAAGTGAACCTACCCCTTGTGTTTCTCTGCTTATTTGTCTTCTAAATATCCTGTATAATTCTTTGCATGTTTTTGCTTATTTGTCTTCTAAGTCTCCTGTATATGATTCTTTTCATGTTTTTTGACTATTCGTCTTCTAAATCTTCTGTATATGATCTATTGCATGTTTTTGGCCGTTAGTCTTCTGAATATTCTATTAATTAGCCTATGCTAATCTCATGTCTAAGATCTATCATGTTCTTTATTCATAACTAATCTGTTTTAACATTTTAGGGTTTTTTATAAGAGTAACGCATGAATCGTGTTTAAATATGTTTCTTTATGTGATTTGTTCACTGCGCCTAGTCTGAAATTACGCTTTGATTGATTGGGATTCAGCTATTATCAAAACTTCTCTTTGAGCTCAAGTTAATTGAAAAATTATTTATGATTAAGGCTATGTGTGCAATACAACATGAATTGGCTATATTTGTAATATGATTCATATGTTAGACTATTCTGAATTCTATTATGCTTTGTGGTTTGGTTATAGCTGTCAAGATATAGGTATAATTTCTGTATTTGGTTAGTCTGGCTACTATTGAAATAACTCAAACTGTGTGATTAGTTTGGTTATTTCTGAAACATTAAGAGGCTAGTTCTGCCATCTATTTCGGGTTCGATAAGGTTAATAAAAAGGGTTACATTTTAAAGGTTTAAGTAAGTTAAAAATGGGTTAAAATTGAAAGAGTGTTGGGTAGAAATCTGGCTAAGTATTAAATGATTATTAGTTAAATAGGTGTTAAACATAGCATACCCTGACCTTAGTAGGTCGGGTAAATAGATAAAAATAATAAGCGTATATAGGGAACCATAAATGGTATAATTGTGGATTTAATAGAACCTATAGGGACAAAATAGACTTTGCTAACTAGTATTCTTGTAATTAGTCATAAAATAAAGGGTAAGATAGGCATGGTAAAAAGGTATAAATGAAATTATCCTTAGCAAGTGAGGGCAGCCTAGTAATATACCCTTGTTATTGCAATTGGAATTGAAGTTGAAGAAATAAACTATCAATTTGCTACAAATTCTGTTATTGATTTCTGGATTTAGCTGTTGTAGTTCGATTAGCTTAGTTGAAATTGTAATTTGATAGGAAGTGTTGTATAACTAACTCAATATGGGATACGGATAAACCAAAAAACAATGTAATAATGTAGTAACTAGATTAGTATAGTAGTGGTAATCAAAATCACCTAGATAATCAAAATAGGTTAATCATTAATCTGACATAAAAAACCTAATAGAAGTAGATAGTTAATAATGTTAACATGCAGTAGTTAGTTTAAATCAGTATTAATTAGATCAATCTGAATAGTGTTAGTAATAAATAAATTACTGCCGTCAAGTGATATTCTGAAATGATGTCACATATTGATGGTTAATACAGTTTATTGCTTAATACATTCAATAGTTCTCTGAAAACTGCAAATAATTGAGTTTAGCATGTTATTAAATAATAAGTTCTGATAACTTTAGATATTAAGTAATTAGAATCAGTAGTTCAAAATAGCTGTCAAACATAATAACAAAAACATTCTGTTAATTAGATTTAATTTACACTTGACGCTTAAAGTCTGAGTTTATTATTGTAATTATGTATTTCACTTCTTCTTATTGAATAAAATAGCTTAAGTTTTGATATATTCTGAATATTGATCTTCTATGTTAATAATGAGTTCCGATTTCTATTACTCTTATATGATTATATCTGATATGGGCCTAATAAGCTGCGAAGGCCCAGAACTATGTGAAAACGATATTGGGCTCATGATGAACGCATTTCAGCGTGTTCCTGGGTTTTCAGTACCTAGGAATGTAAATTGATACATCAAATACAAGCCCAAAATATCTAGGCCCGTGTAAATAAAATAAGGCTTGGGATTTAAGTTCTGAAAAAACAATGAATTGGGGGAAAAATAAAATAAAAAAATAGAAAACATAGTATACATATTAGGATCAGACTATAAAACTAAAAATAGGATGAGCCTCACATTGAAAACAAAACAGCGGGACCCCCAAATAAACAAGTAAATTATATATATTAGACTCAGGAAGGTTGCTAGATAATGTCACAACCTTTCCAAAATATTAAAGAAGCCGATAAACGATTTAGGCACGACTTAAAATATACTTTCCCTAATACGAGTGCACATCTGATGTGGCTCAAATCGTAAATCCCGGCGAAGCCGAAGCGTGTTAAAGGTCACAAGCGTACTGGTTGCGGTGTGACCTGAAATACATTTTCACGACATCGCAATTCGTAAAATATTCAAGTTGAAACATGTACATATTGTTAGAAGGCATGTAATAAATCATATCAAATCAAGAATGATAGTTGAGCGATCGTGCTAAAACCACGAAATCCGGGAGTGCCTAACACGTTCTCCCGGGTTAACAAAATTCCTTATCCAGATTTCTCGTTGCGCAGACTGATAAAAACAGAGTCAATTTCCTCGGATTCGAGATTAACCGGTGACTTAGGACACCATTATCTTCCCAAGTGGTCACTCTGAAATTGTAAATAAAATCCCGAACCGTTTGTCCTTTATTTGGATAAACTCCTTCCTCGTTGTTATTATATCCTTCCCGGGGTATTCATAATATCGAGGTATACTTTATTCTCTTAATCAGGATATAAACAAAAAGGTAGTAAAAAAGGGAGGTGTGACAACTCTGGCGACTCTGCTGGGGATAAGCAACCCAGAACTTCGGTTCAGGGTTTAAGAATTCGAGCTCATTAGAATTGCCGTTCTCGGTATTATTTGACTTTGTTACATGCTTTGACCAACATGCTATGTGTTTTATCGCTTTGATATTATGTGGATTGTATATATAAACTATGTCGAAGACCTTCTCTTCTTTACGTCCAGGGATGTGCTTACTGGTTGAGACTCCCCATTGTGTTAAGTTATACCCAAAATAAGAAACAGAGGCCGGATAAGTTACAAAGCCGAATGACCCCGCGGGTCACCAGTACGTAGCTCCATTCTCGATCCGAGTTGTCTACTCGGGTACACGGCCTAGCATTCTATGAAACTATAAGATATTGAACATAGGTCTATGACAATTATTTGCATCATAACTGACTTAGGGGACTCAACACAGGGGTTGGGTCCGTCTAGGACAGGTGACCCGAAATATCAAAGACGGAGCATATTATATGTTGCATTTATTTGTCTTGGATCATTATGCGGACCGGCAAAATTCCGAGAAAACAAAAAGAGAAAATTCTAAAAAAAGAGGACGAGAGAGATATTGAGATATTAGCAAAAGAGTTGTTAGAAAATCGAAAAGAAAATCAGAAAATAGGGAAAACATTGTTGTTGAAATAATTGGTCAAATAATCTGACCGAACTACGCAGGTTTGATTCTCGCCATTAGGTGGGATACGTAGGCAACCCTTGACGGGTCCAACCACCCTTTTAGAAAATGACCAAAAATATTTTTACTTTCAAATAATCGAGGTGATCGCTATTTTTGGAAAGAGCCGAATGTTCCGAAAGGACGCCGGAAGGCTGTTTTGGCAAAAATGGCCACTTCGAAAATCATGTCTTTATCTTTTTAAATATAAAACATGAAAATGAGAATTGGCTTTGATAAAAAAATATTTTTCCTTTTTTCTGATTAAAATCGCCTTTAATAAATATGCAGGATGAGCACTGTACAGAATGAACCCTTCACTTTAATGAACAAAATCCCTTTGGAGCTAAGATTATGGTGGAACGACATGGGACAGGAAGGACGGGATTGGGTCAAATGTTATTTGAAAGACCTTACGGGATTAATGGACATAATTCCTCGTGGCGATATAATTCGAGCACTTGTTACATGCTGGGATCCTGCACATAACGTCCTACATTTCTCGGACTTCAAACTCACTTCTACTCTTGAGGAAGTTGCTTACTATATAGGGAAAAATGAGGTTCCCCTAAAAGAGAAATACCTGGTGGCTCCGAGAGTGATAACGGTGTACAGATTCCTCGACTCTCTGAAGATTGCTCGGAACGTCCACAACGAGGATTTGGCTAATGGGTTTTGCTCCTTAAATTTCATCTACAGTAGATATGGACATGTCTGGGGTTTCAATGACCCTACAAACAAACTTTGTAGTAAGTCAAACCGAGTCAGATGGGAGGAACGTAGGCAATTTGCCTTTATAGTGGCATTTCTCGGTCTAATCATATTCCCAAGAAAGGATGGGCACATTGATACGAGAGTCGCCAGGGTGGCCAGCACATTACTCATACAAGATAACAGCACACTGGTGCCAATGATCATAGCCGATATCTACCGTGCCCTTACAACATGTAAAGCAGGGCACAACTTCTTTGAGGGATGCAACCTGATTCTGCAAATTTGGTTGATAGAACATTTATGCCATCATCTTTCATTCTCAAGTTATGCGCTGTCTGAAAAGACGTGCCTTGAATAA
Source organism: Nicotiana noctiflora (assembly GCA_032618575.1). NCBI lineage: Eukaryota > Viridiplantae > Streptophyta > Magnoliopsida > Solanales > Solanaceae > Nicotiana > Nicotiana noctiflora. The sequence continues at coordinate 19,344 of JASVEL010013756.1, read as the reverse complement.
TTCTATACGAGAACAAAAGAAGTTAAGCTGCCGGAGGGAGCTAAAGGTTGGATTTCATACTTACGATCATTGTCCGATAGCGAAATCGATCGGGCGTACGGATGGTTTCCCCTCGATAAGGTGATATACATTGCCGACAGAAGGGTCACATTTCTTGCTCATGGGCCTGAAAAGCATTCAGCCTTATGCACCATACAGGGTACTGCGACAACTTGGGAGATATCAAGTTATACGGAAAGATGGGGACCTCAGTTTACAAGCAATAGAGATTAGTCCGGACGGGCAATTCCCGAAAGCAAAGATCCGACAGATTTGGAATAAGTGTCAAAGTTTGAAGGTAGATACTTGTGTGGAAAATTGAGCTCAGGGAGAAATATTTCCAGGGTATGCCGCATGGTATCGTTGGGGCATTGAGCATGATAGACCATTGAAAAGGCCTCACATTCAAGATTTGGTCGAGCAGTCTAAGGAATACGGAAATTGGGTGGCCAAAGAAAATGAGTATAGAGCCCAGATCAGCTTGCTAGAGAAACAATTTCGAGATCTCCAATTCGAGAGCAGTTTACAAGCGGCATCTGACGAAGGAGAAAAGAAGTAGCTGAGAAAAAAGAATGAAGTCTTAAAGGCTCAAATGGCAAAAATGAAAATTGCATCCGAGACCCCAGTTCCCCTAGCCCGAGATGAGAAATTGATTGAAAATCTTCTGTGCAAAGTGAATGACTACAACTTCGATCTTGATAAAGTAGAAAAGGAGTTAGTCGGGGTTCGGAGACAACTGGCCAGAAATGCTGAGGAAAGAGCTAGAATGGTTCAGCAATTACAAGATGAACACAAGGTTGAGGTAGCTCGATTGAGAAAGAAAGTCATTACAGCCGTAGTCAAAAGTAACAAGATAATTAAAGAGTTTGAAGAAGAAAGAAAACATTGTTACACGACTATGGCTCGATTAGAATTTGAGTTACAACAACTACAAAAGGAAAACCAACAAACCTTAGATGCTCGCGCCAAACTGATCAGTAGGTTGCTTCAAGAAAGAGGGGTCGTTCGAGAAAGAATCGTCAATATTGCTCAGTACATCACCAGAAAATGCCAATTGTGTAAAGATATGTCCCAGGCAACATTTGCATCAGCCGTAAAGTTCTTTGTAAAGCAAGTCATGTATGACCTAGATAAACTCCAAAGTGGATTGGCATATAGGTCCGCGGCAAGACCGAACGTCGTCTCGCGGACATTAGGAGCATTAATGTACTCATAGGGCATGCATTTTGTATCTGTATTCCTTTTGCATCAGTAGCACAACATCATTTTATAATCAATGTTTTTGAGTATCAATGAAAAAGTTCAAAAGAAATTGTTATCATTCTTTTTCCGCTTAATACAAATTGTCTGGGCGATAGGCAAATATGTAGGAACGAAAAAGCAAAATGAAAAAAAAATATATAGAAAGAAGAAAAAAAAGAGAAAAACAAAATATATATAGAAAGAAGAAAGAAAAAAGAGAGATAAGAAAATGAGAAAAATAAAAAAAGAAGATGAATGAAAAAGAAAAAAAGAAGAATGAAAAAGAAGAGATGAATGTTGATTCAAAAAAGAATAAATGCCGGAATGATGCATAATGATCAAGGGCAAAAGTTGTGATTTTTAATCGTTACATCTTACCCCTTTATGTGCTAATTATTAACAAGTGTTGTTGTTGATGAGAATCAGATTTCAGTTGGCAACTGGCATTCTGGTACATCATCATTACAACACACGATCAAAATCTATGTCTAAGGCTATGACTCAGGAGATTGGACCTATTATCATGGACCCAGTACAGGAAGAAGAAGTTGTGGATGTTGCGGGTATGAAAGAGGAGATGTATAAGCTAAAGCAGCAAATGTTGGAAATATACCAAGCCTAGTCCAGGGATCAACCTTTACTCACATATCCGGCCAATCCAGCATATGTCCCTCCCGCAAATCCTAATCCTGAACCACCTACCATGAACTCATCCTCCACGTACCCAAAATTTTAAACTCAACATGAAGGTCTGAGTGGGCACAACTACTCTTACCCGAATAGTAGTTCGGGGTCAATTCCTCATGGAGTTAGATATTGGAGTGAATAATTATGTTGCACTAATATTGGATTTTGGCTTCTAGTTTGACTTCGAGCATTTTTGGTGTTTTCAATTTATAAACTATTGTATCAGCTACTATTGTGTAATCTAGATTATGCTAAGGCTATTTCTAATTGTAATTTTCTAATGGGAAAGGGGACTAGGGAAGTAGCTTCTACCTAGGTGGAATAACTAATGGGTATAGAAATTCAATGCGAAGATGTTGTATGGGATTATCGGATAGCCGTTGCTCTATGCATTCATTGTCACACCTCTTGATTGAGAGAACAATTTTTCCCAATTGACTCTCTCGAGACCAATTGGGTAGACTAATTTGCACAAGCAACTTTAGGCTCAAGTTGGGTAATTACTCTCTCGAGGTTTATACCCGTTACTTGGGACTACCATTCTCATGGGTCCATCCCAAGTCCTTGTTGGGATTGATTGAGAGGTTTTAGACTCTCTTTCTCAAGTGGAGACCAAAGCCACAAAAATAGATTTCATGTTTGCAACCACAAAATCCCAATTAAATACATTCAATCAACCCAAAACCAATCACCCACAATCATCCTTGCATTTAGTAATCTAACCCATCAATTACCCACACTAGGGTTGGGCTACAACCCTAGCTATGGGTTTAGCTAGCCATAGAAATTGAAGAAGATGAAGAAATTGAAGATAAAATTGACATGGTAATTAATTGTAATTGAAATCTAATGTTAATCTAATACAAAATTTCCCAAAATAGGCGTATCTAAGAGTCTCACGAGCTCAGTCGTCACTGTGCAAAATCTAACATAACCTAAAAAAGAAAAAGAAGCTATTTATACTACCCTAAACTTTTCGAACAAAAATACCCCTGCAGGACTCATGCAGACTGCACACTTTTGTCGTGCGGCCGCGTAGGGTAAGTGGGCTACTGAAGGTCTGCTGCTGGAACAGGTCACACGGACCGCATATATTTGTCACGCGGCAGCGCATGTACAGTAATGCGGATCGCATACATTTGTCATGCGGCTGAACTAAATAAATCCCTTGAATGAAAAGTCTATGATCCTTTACCCACGCGGGCCGCACTGATTTGTCATGCGGCCGCGTGGGTTTGTTCCTTAAATATTTTTCTACTCTGGCCTTCATCATCGCGGACCGCATAATATTGGACTCGGTCCGCATGGGTTTTGTTTGCAAATTGCCTCTCTGATCATTCCTGCGCGGCCGCACACCAAATTAGTGCGGCCTGCGCAGATGGAGCTGGGACTTGATTTATCTCTGAACCATCCTGTGCGGCCGTACACCAAATCAATGCGGTCCGCACAGGCTTCTTTGAAGTCCTTCTTATCTTCTTTGACACTTTGCCGGTTTCACTTCTTTTTGAACCTCTTTGACGATATTCATCCTTTTTTTGCTCAAACCTGCAAAATAGCGCACTTGTAAGCAGTTCAAAGCCATTTAAACACATTTTATGCACAAACCTAAGGCAAGAAGGGGTTTAAAAGCATGGAAAATTCCTAGTTATCAACTCCCCCAAACTTAAACCTTTGCTTGTCCTCAAGCAAGTCAAAACTAAGACCTAACCTTCAGAGAAAAGACACCAAAACACCCCTATTTGTCCGAGTGTAACCTCGCAAACATCAATTGGGACTAACAATTGCCCCTAATGCAAATGTATTATTGACACCTTTTTGAAGAATTTTAAGCTTTGTGGTTCAAGTGTGACACAAGAGCTTCGAGGGTTGACTCGATCCATCAATGAGCCTTTCTCAAAACACTTTGGTTATTGTGGACCCTAAACTCATACATCTTCGGCTCTCCCTAAGTGCACTTCACGTTTTAGGGTATTTGCACTCAAATCCACGTGGAGAATTTCAAACTCGCTCTCTCAAAAAAGAGTCCCTAAGCCCGACACTAGGTACCATAGGCTTGCCCTTTATGTAAGTATCGACTAATGTAGGCTCTTCTCAACTTGAGATCATATAGGGCTTTTTGGGAGTCATTGTGAAGGCTTTTTAGGTAGGGTAGGAATTTGGCTCTTAATGGTTCAACCTTCCCTAAAGCACTTCTTTTGATTCATTTATGGAATACCTTTTTGACTCTTTTTTGACATTTCCTCTTTTAAAGGGTGAAAGGGAGACACCACGGCACTTTTCCGTTTTGCAATTTGCACTTCTTTATTTGATCATTTTATTATCATTCTTCCTTCTTCCCTTTCACTTCTCAACTCTTTTTGGTCCACCCTTTTTGGGTCTTTTTCAACTTTTTGCTTATTTTTCTCTTTGTTTCCTTTTTCTTCACGCCCTTTCTTTTTCTTATTGATTTTGTGGCTTTTTGCCACATTGGTGCCTTTCTTGTTCTTATCTTTTCTTTCCCCCCAAACTTATACTTTTGCAATCACTTTAAGGGAAGATTTTTGGGTGCCAAGAGAAGGTCTAAATTGGGTATAGGCTTACACTTTAGTTTATGAATGAATAAGGTTTCAGGCTCAAAAGGGGTGACTAGGGATTCATTTATTGGTAGGTTGGAAGGAATGTTTCACGATATGTTCATTTGGATCAAAGATAGCCTACACTCACTTCTCAAGTCAAGTTTGACCTAGGATTTCGCCTCAACAAACATTTGGGGTAAGTTCTAGACCATTGGTACGGTGCTTGGGCTCACAATTCTATTTTCTCACCACACTTACACTCGGAGATCACCAAGAAATGGAGTCGAAGGCCCACAACAACCTCGGAATAGATTCAAGCACACTTTGGTCCATATGACCAATCGATGGTTGTTCGATCAACACAAGATTCTCAAGGCCACAACTTTCACCAATCTAGACATAACTTGATGTCTTTGACCATAAGATCGGAGATAAATGTGCTAGGCCCAAGTGAAGTTCACCCGAGGTACCCTTAACAACCAAAAAGTTTGAAAATCAAAAAGAAAAAGAAAAACAACTGACTCAACCCTAAAGAAAGTTGTCACGCTATCTATCATAGGGAAGAGCCACCCGGTTCACACAACACTTTACCCTTGGAAATAACCATGGCATTAAGAAAACCAAGGGTTTATTGAAAGCTTAAAAAAATCTAATGATTCTATGAGAATAACCAAAAATGAAAAATCAAATGAAAATTCAAATGAATATGAACAAAGATAGATCCGAATATACAATAAAAAGTGTTCAAAATGAAACTAAAGTAGATCAAAGTGTTAAAATATATACAAATACTACATCTATGAATGTACTGAATGTAATCAAATATATACAGTCCAAAATAAAAAATAGTAGAGCACACCCCCACAAATAAGAGCTAGCATTGACCCCGATGCTGACTATCAAATAAGCACAAATAAAGGATATGGATGGCCCCTCAAGCCTGATCAACTGGATGACTCATGTGTGCTCCCTGGGTCCTCTCTATGCTCGGGGACCTCGGACCGGTCCCCTATAGTCTGCTGCTCTTCTAGTGGGCCCTGGACCTGGACCTGGACAGGCTCTTGATCTGGTATATCATGTGGTTGTCTGGAGTAAGTCTCATGTGGATCAGTCAGCTGAATGGCTGCATCATCAACTTGAGGGATCATCCTTCTCCTCCTCTTTGGAGGCCTCTATGACTGCTCCGCCCGTGGCTCTACGGCCGGCTCACCAAATAATAGATCCAGGGGCAACTGATCAGCTACCAACTTTTCCACCTTCTCCTTTAGAGCTGCAACCGACTCCGTCGAGGCCTTGGTCTTCCTTAGCTTCCTATGACCCCTAGCAAGGCTCTTGAGTGCCTTCTTGTGTGAGTCAACCGCCTCAGCCAGACTATCCTGCTTTTTCATCATCTTCTCCTGGTTATCCAGGATCTTCTTCAATGTGTCCTCAATAGAAACTGGGACCTCCACCGTCACAGGTGCACTATGGGCCGAACCACTGTCGTCAAAGTGGACAACTTGGATGTCGCAGCTGACATCCAGTTGTTCAAAATGGTCACTGTGTAGGACAGCTGGTTGGCACTGAACCCGTGCATCTTGGAGACTGGAATCTCCGGATCAGCTGTAGATGAGGAAGGTACTGTAGATGGACCCGGAGGGAGTGAAGTGGCCTGCTCAGTAGTAGTGACAGCTGGCTCCGCAGACTGGCCAGCTGTGGTGGAAGTGGTGGCTTGGCTCCTCTTGGCCGTCTTAGGGTTGTCCGGACCCTTTTGATCATACCACGAATAAGCCCCCACCGGAGGCACCAGAACGTCAAACTACTTTCTTTTGACTTTCAGCTCTCTGAAGTACAATATCAATGTGTTGGGGAAGGGGTAGTTCGTCTTGGTCTAGTGGCCCACAATTGAGATGACCCTATGCATGATATTTCCCACATTCAGTGGGAAGCCGGCCATGATCGAAGCTACCAACACCGCTCTATCAATCGGCACTGAATGGTCATGAGTGGTGGGATCCAGACGGTTGCAAACAAAGGTCAACCACCCTTTTGCTTCGAAGCTGAGGGTATTTTTGTAAATCTTCTCTTGTGCCTTATGCCACACCAGAACAGTTCCGGGAGCCGCTAGCACTTCTGCTAACCAAGGTCAGGCCTCTTCCTTCTGGGCCAACTTCTCCAGATATTGGGATTCATCTTCGTCCGCGAACCCCAAGAATTCATTGAGTGACTTGCCATCGAACAACACAATTTGATCCCTCACTTTTGTGACGGTGGAATCCCGAACTAGATGGTGGATGTTGAACATAGAACTCTTTAACCATATGCTCATTTGCATTCTCCACCCGCTCTTTAAAGGAGCTCCAGCCCTCTCTCGTGTGGAACTGTGCTTGCACATGAGGGTTGTGCGGAAGCAAGTCCACATCTATGAATCTCCTCTCCGGGATCAATCTCCTCTTTGGCCACCACTCTCTGAACTTGTGCCATGCTTGCTGACTGACAAATCGATCAGCTCACACATTTGGATCTCTTGTCCGCTCTATTCCACCCGCCTGTGGCTCTCCTCCCTCTGCCTGTCCTTTACTCTTCCCTGATAGTGAAGCTGTGGGAGAGGTGGAGTACTCATCATCACTATTCTTCTCAGCTCGAGACATATCAGACGAGTCTAAGACTACATTTACTGGGTAGGAAGTGGCAGCTGTGGGTTGGTCTTTTTCTGGAGATGAGGAAGCCATGTTTGGTACTAAGATGGACATGTGGGAGGGGGTAGACTCTGAGGTGATACTTCTGGAAGGAACGTAATCACTCCCCGTGGAATGGGAGGCCGCTCTGTCAGCTTCCCGAATTATCTTTCGGGTTATCTTAATGTTTTCCCGAACCTCCAGGGTGAGTTTTACGATCCTTTTGCCTTTTCCCCCTCGGGAGGGACCACCCCTCCCGGGTTGTTTACCCCCACGTTGTGCTAGGCGTTTCTTCGTCATTGCCAGAAAAAATACAGTCTAAATTGGTTAGTCGAAGCACGTGTGTGACGACCTGGCCCGTCGTCACGGGAATTTCCACCCCGTTATGTTGTAATTACATATTTCCTGCTTTTATATCAGTGTTAGAGTCTATCGGGGGAGTTAGGAGTAAATTGGATTGAAAATGAGGCATATAGCCTTTTTGAATGAAACTTGAATAAGGAAAGTCAACCTGGAGTTGACTATTGAGTTAGAGCGCTCGGAACCGGATTCTGATGATTCGACTAGTTCCGGGGGATCATTTATGACTTAGGAGAACAATCGGAATTGAATTCGGAGGTCCGGTGTAGTTTTAAGCTTGAATTGGCTAAGGTTGAATTTTGGCGAGATCCGAACGGTAGGTGAGATTTTGATCCGGGGGTCGGAATGGAATTCTGACAATTTCTGTAGCTTCGTTATGTGAATTTGGATATGTCTGCAAATTTTCAGGTCATTCGGACATCGTTTGATCGGGTTTAGGATTGAATGTTAGTTTTGAAAGTTTTGAAGAAACTTAGGCTTGAATCCGTGGTTAATTGGTGATTTTGATGTTTAGTATGGTGTTTTTATGATTGGAACAAGTCCGTATCATGTTTTGGGGTATGTTGGTGGTTTTCGTTGGGGTCCCGGGGCCTCGGGATGGATTCGGACCATCAACCGGGCAATTAGAACTTGGAAAAATTCTGCAGAAAACTGCAGAATCTGCCCAGGCCCTTAAGCCTTCGCGTTCGCGTGACCAGGGTCGCGTTCGCGAAGGCCAAGCCTTTTGTGCATCGCGTTCGCGGGAGAAGGCGTCGCGTTCGCGTAGGTCTGGGGTGTTAAGCATCGCGAACGCGTTGCTTGGGTCGCGTTCGCGTAGGGTCGTGATGTTGTGCTTCGCGTTCGTGGGAGGTCCATCGCGAACGCGTAGAAGAAATTCGGGTGGCTGCAGTTTGAACATCGCGAACGCGTGGGATGCGTCGCGTCCGCCAAGGGTTGCAGGATTTGAGCATCGCGAACGCGTGGCCGGCGTCGCGTTCGCGAAGGGTAAGGCAAGGCTGTTCATCGCAAACGCGTAGAGGCTCACACGAACGCGATGAACAATGGCGTCTGGCAGTGAAATTAAATCCAGAACAGAACCAGTCGCGGGTTCATATACCCAAGACGCCATTTTTGAGTTCTAGAGAGAGAAACTCACGGGAATTGCGGGTAATTCATCGGGGATTCGTTGGAGGTAAGTTTTGTGGCTTAATTACATCATTTTAACATGAAATCCTTGGTTAAATCCCTGTAAATGGAAGATTTAAGGTGGGTTTGAGCCCTAAGCCTAAATTGAAGAAAAACACTGATTTGAGTGGGCAAATGAAGTCCGATTTTGGTAAATTTTATATGCCTAGACTCGTATCGAGATGAGGATTCTGAATAAGTGATTTTTGTAATTTTTCGGCAAGTGTACCAAAAGTCGGGTTTTGACAACTTGTGGGTTTTGATATAAATTGGGTTATTTCGAATGAATTTCGTGAAATTAGCGTATATTGATGCATTCTCTATGATTTTGAGCAGATTTGGCATCCGAGGAGATTGATTTGCGAGGCAAGCGCAAGGCGGATTGAAGCTTCTACCGGTTCGAGGTGAGTGGTAGTAGTAAACAATGTACCGAGGGTTTGAAACCCCGTACTAGCACTTCACAGTGCTATATTGAGATGAGACACACGTTCTATGACGGGCGTGGTGACATTGTGATTGGGGGTTCAGACTTAGTCCTTCCCGGCTAATAGAATACTGTGTTGTATGACTATTACTGAGACTATAACCGTACAATTGGGCTAATAGCCATGTTTGGGGCCTTATGCCGATCTGTAGAGCATTAGGGAACCTATAGAGCTAGGTAACCCTTATATCGTGTTGGAAACATACACTCAGCCATAGCTCTAGCTGTATAGCATAATATGAGCCTGTACTAGATGTGTACATTGAGAGAGATTATTCTAGGGTGGAATTCCCTGTTCTAGCTGAGTGGGCCTGAAAGGCCAAGTTTATATTGACTGAGACAGGGTCTAGGACCCACTGTGATATATTATATTGGGCCCGAGAGGCCAAGCATATATTGATTGGGATAGGGTCGAGGACCCATTATGAGGTATTATATATATATATATATACCTACATTGGATCGGGCTGCACGCCGCAGCAGTATATATATTGGATCGGACTGCACGCCGCAGTAATATACATGTAATATACATGTAACATACATGTGGGACGGACTACACGCCGCAGTATTATTGCGCTTGGGCTGTAGGAGCCCCTTCGGAGTCTGAGTCTGCACACATTCTTAGTGAGCACTGGTGTATATTATGGGATCGGGCTGCACGCCGCAGCAGTATAGAGATATATACATATATATATTGGATCGGACTGCACGCCGCAGTAATATTTGTGTGGATCGTGCTGCACGCCGCAGTATTATAGTGCTTGGGCCTAGGGAGCCCCTCCGAAGTCCGTATACACCCCCAGTGAGCGCCGTCGACGTTAAATGGAGCGGGCTGCGCGCCGCAGCGGTATATGTATTGGAGCGGGCTGCACGCCGCAGCATTTTACTTATTCATACCCTACTATTTACTTAAATACTATTACATTATAGACATAAGTATGTGTCTTCACATGTTGAGATGGCCGTACACCGTAGGGGTACGAGTGAGGGTTAGTTCAGTGTGGAATCTTGTAGAGATAAACGTAGATTGGAAATTTGAGTACTACCATAGTGATGACGTACCTGTGAGGGTTGCCTTAGAACTGCTAAGTGATAGCACAGGAGTTCTTACCTTCAGTTATTATTTATTATTGTTACTCACTGAGTTGAAATATACTCAACCCACTCCCCTGCACTTTCTGTGCAGATCCACAAGTACCCGAGAGCAGTTGAGACATTGTAGCTGCTGATCCTTGTCTACTTTTGCGGAGATTACGAGGTAGTTGCCAGCGTCCGCCGAGCTTGTTTTCTCCTTCTTTATCATCTTGTTGATTTCCTATTTGCCTAGACTTGATTGTATTAGGATGCTATTCTGTAGAGGCTCAGTCTCGTGACACCACGATATGGTTGGGATCGTATTTTGAATGTTTTACACTTCGTTTATCACCTGATATGATCATTTACTGTTTAAGTTTAATTTAATTAATAATTGGCTGGTTTAAGGGATGATATGGTCGGGCTTGCCTAGCATTGTGTTGGGCGCCATCACGACCAGGGTTTGGGTCGTGACAAGTTGGTATCAGAGCCAAGGTTAATAGGTCTCGCGAGTCATGAGCCGGTTGGTAGAGTCTCGTGGATCGGTGCGGGGACGCCTGTACTTATCCTCGGGAGGCTGCAAACCTTTTTAGGAAAAGTTTCAATTCTTGGAATTCTTGTCGTGCGATTACTTTTGACTTGAACCGAACTTTGACATTCTATTCTCTCGCAGATGGCGAGAACCCGATCATCCGGACGTGGAGGACGACCACCACTACCACCTGCTAGAGGCCGTGGACGCGGTCGTGGTCATGGCGGAGTTAGGGCAGCTGAGGCAGTGCCAGCTGACCCACAGCCCCCAGTTGCAGAGGTGCCAGCAGCACCAGATCAGGCACCAGCTGTGCCCATTGTTATTCCGGGTCTACAGGAGACCCTGGCTCAGATACTAGCAGTCTGCACTGGCCTAGCACAGGCGGTTTCGGTTACTACTGCAGCAGCTGCATCGGGGATCGGGGGTGGTCATCGGACCCCCGCAATGACGCACTCCGCAGCCGGCAGTGCAGGGCATACAAACACCGGAGGCTCCTCCAGGTCCGACCGTGGTTCCGGTTCGGCCGGCGAGATCGGAGTTCGGGGGACAGGGTCCCGGCTATGATAGACGATGAGCAGCGTCGTCTCGAGAGGTTCACCAGGTTATCTCCTCCAGTGTTCACTGGTGCTCCGGGCGAGGACGCCCAAGGTTTTCTGGATAAGTGCCGTCGGATGCTTCGTACGGCAGGGATATTGGAGTCCAGTGGGGTATCTTTCACTACCTTTCAGTTTCAGGGACCAGCCTTCGCTTGGTGGGAGGCTTATGAGCACCGCAGGCCAGCCGGAGCAGCACCACTATCATGGCCGGAGTTCTCCACTATGTTTTTGGAGAAATGGGTGCCTCGATCTCGGAGAGAGGAGATGCGTAGGCAGTTTGAGGGTCTCCGTCAGGGGGACATGTCAGTGTCAAAGTATGAGATCAGGTTTACGAGTTGTCCAGATATGCACCGTGGTTGGTTCATTCCGACAGAGAGAGGATTGGGCGCTTCGTGGACGGTCTCATTTACCCCATTCGTATTCTGATGACTCGGGAGAGGGTTCTGAGTCGTACATTTGAGGATGCTGTGGATATTGCTCGCGACATTGAGACAGATCGTCGCAGGGAGCGGGATGAGACGGAGGCCAAGAGGCCTCGAGGAGCAGCTAGTTCCAGTGGCACTCAGACCAGAGGCCAGAGTCAGCAGAGCCGAGGTCGCTCTTTCAGATCTTCGCAGTCGGGACGCTCAGATCGTCGCAGATGGTCACCTAGACAGGGTTATCAGGGTTCGCACCAGAGCCAGCCATCTCTCAGTGCCATGCCAGCTCAGAGTTCTTCACAGGCCCCATCCGCTCATGGTTCATCTCGGCCTAGTTCATCAGCTGGTCACTCCAGCGCCAGAGGTCCTTATCAGTCTCGGTACCCAGCACCGGGGAGTTGCTACGAGTGCGGAGAGTTTGGGCATCACCGTAGGGAGTGTCCCCGTCTTGTTTCCAGATCTTATCAGCAGAGGGGGCAGCCCTCGTCATCCGGTCCTTCTACTTCAGCACCCGCCCCGCCAGCTAGGGGTGAGGGTCAGTCAGCTAGGGGTCGCCCTCGAGGGGGAGGCCGATCGGGCGGACAGGCTAGATGTTATGCTTTTCAGGGCCGATCTGAGGCCGTTGCTTCTGATGCTGTCATTACAGGTATTATTTCAGTCTGCCACAGAGATGCCTCAGCATTGTTTGATCCCGGTTCTACTTATTCTTATGTGTCTACATATTTTGCTCCTCATTTGGGCACGACCCGAGGGAGTCTTGAGCTGCCAGTGCATGTATCTACCCCGGTAGGGGATACTATTGTTGTGGACCACGTATACCGGTCCTGTTTGGTCACTATTGGAGGTCTGGAGACCCGAGTAGACCTGTTGCTTCTCAGCATGATTGATTTTGATATTATATTGGGCATGGACTGGCTATCTCCATGTCATGCTATTCTGGACTGTCATGCTAAGACGGTCACTTTGGCTATGCCGGGCATTCAGAGGATCGAGTGGCGAGGCACGACTGAGTATGTACCTAGCAGGGTAATATCTTTCCTCAAGGCCCAACGAATGGTTGGGAAGGGATGTCTCTCTTATTTAGCATTTGTGCGGGAGGTCGAGCTGAGTCTCCTAGCATTGATTCTGTACCCGTTGTGAGGGATTTTCCAGATGTGTTTCCCTCAGACCTGCCGGGCATGCCGCCGGACAGGGATATTGATTTTGGCATTGACTTGGTGCCGGGCACTCAGCCCATTTCTATTCCTCCGTATCGGATGGCACCAGCCGAGTTGAAGGAATTGAAGGAGCAGCTCCAGGAACTCCTAGATAAGGGGTTTATTCGGCCGAGTGTGTCGCCGTGGGGTGCACCGGTCCTGTTTGTTAAGAAGAAGGACGGATCTATGAGGATGTGTATTGACTATAGGCAGCTAAACAAAGTAACAGAGAAGAATAAGTATCCTCTTCCTCGTATTGATGATTTATTTGATCAGCTCCAGGGAGCTAGGGTGTTCTCGAAGATTGATCTTCGTTCGGGCTACCATCAGTTGAAGATTAGAGAGTCTGACATTATGAAGACTGCATTCCGGACCCGATATGGTCATTATGAGTTCCTTGTGATGTCATTTGGGCTTGACCAACGCCCCAGCAGCATTTATGCATCTGATGAACAGTGTTTTCAGGCCCTATCTTTATTCATTTGTGATCGTATTCATTGATGACATACTAGTCTACTCTCGTAGCCGGGAGGAGCATGCTCGACACTTGAGTATTGTGTTGCAGAGATTGAGAGAGGAGAAGCTGTATACCAAGTTCTCCAAATGTGAGTTCTGGCTTGAGTCCGTGGCATTCTTAGGACACGTGGTGTCCCGTGATGGTATTCAGGTAGATCCGAGGAAGGTCGAGGCAGTGCAGAGTTGGCCCAGACCGACCTCAGTTACTGAGATCCGTAGCTTTCTGGGATTGGCGGGGTATTATCGCCGATTCGTTCAGGGGTTCTCTTCTATTGCTTCACCCTTGACTAGATTGACTCAGTAGGGTGTTCCTTTCTTATGGTCCGAGGAGTGCGAGGAGAGCTTTCAGAAGCTCAAGACAGCATTGACCACAGCACCAGTCTTGATTCTACCGACAGCTTCAGATTCTTATACTGTCTATTGTGATGCCTCGGGAGTGGGCATTGGTTGTGTGTTGATGCAGGAGGGTAGGGTCATTGCTTATGCTTCTCGTCAATTGAAGCCCCACGAGAAGAACTACCCTGTTCATGATTTGGAGCTAGCAGCCATAGTTCATGCTTTGAAGATTTGGAGGCATTACCTGTATGGTGTCTCCTGTGAGGTGTTCACGGATCATCGCAGCCTTCAGCACTTATTCAGACAGAAGGACCTTAATTTGAGACAGCGGAGGTGGTTGGAATTGCTTAAGGACTATGATATCACTATTTTGTATCATCCGGGGAAGGCCAATGTGGTGGCCGATGCCTTGAGTCGGAAGGCGGTTAGCATGGGCAGCTTAGCTTTCATCCCAGTTGGGGAGAGGCCATTTGCTTATGATGTTCAGGCCCTAGCCAATCGGCTAGTGAGATTAGATATTTCGGAGCCGAGTCGGGTGTTGGCTTGTGTTGTTTCTCGATCTTCCTTATATGATCGCATCAGGGAGCGACAGTATGATGACCCACATTTGCTTGTCCTTAAGGACAGAGTGCAGCATAATGATGTTAGAGATGTGACTATCGACAGTGATGGTGTTTTGAGGATGCAGGGCCGTATATGTGTGCCCAATGTTGATGATTTGCGGGAGTTAATACTTGAGGAGGCACACAGTTCGCGGTACTCTATTCACCCAGGTGCCGCAAAGATGTACCAAGACTTGAGACAACACTACCGGTGGAGGAGAATGAAGATGGATATTGTTAGGCATGTAGCTAAGTGCCTCAATTGCCAGCAGGTCAAATATGAGCATCAGAGACCGGGCGGTGTTCTTCACCGTATGGTTATTCCCGAGTGGAAATGGGAGAGGATCACCATGGATTTTGTTACCGGGCTCCCTCGGACAGCGAGGAAGTTTGATTCTGTATGGGTGATTGTTGATCGGCCGACTAAGTCCGCACATTTCATCCCAGCTAGTACTACTTACTCATCGGAGCGGTTGGCATCGATCTTTATTCGGGAGATTGTCGGGTTGCATGGGGTCCCGGTGTCTATTATATCTGACAGAGGCACTCAGTTCACTTCTCCGCTTTGGAGAGCATTTCAGCGAGAGATGGGTACGAGGGTTGAGTCGAGTACAACATTTCACCCCCAGACAGACGGACAGTCGGAGCGTACTATTCAGATTCTGGAGAATATGTTGCGAGCATGTGTGATTGACTTTGGTGGTTCGTGGGATGAATTCTTACCACTTGCCGAGTTTGCCTACAACAACAGCTTCCGGTCGAGTATTCGGATGGCCCCGTACGAGGCATTGTACGGCGGACGGTGTAGATCTCCCGTCGGATGGTTTCGAGCCCGGCGAGGTTAGATTGATAGGGACCGATCTAGTTCAGGATGCTCCGGATAGAGCAAAGTTGATCCAGGAGAGGCTTCGCACGTCACAGTCTCGTCGGAAGAGTTATGCGGACCGTAGAGTTCGAGAGTTGTCTTTCATGGTCGGTGACAGAGTATTGTTGAAGGTTTCACCTATGAAGGGTGTCATGAGGTTCGGGAAGAAAGGGAAGTTGAGTCCCAGGTATATTGGTCCTTTCGAGATACTCAGGAAAGTTGGAGAGGTGGCATATGAGTTAGCCTTGCCACCCAGCTTATCCAGCGTTCATCCAGTATTCCATGTGTCTATGCTCCGGAAGTACATTGGAGATCCGTCTCATGTATTAGATTTCAGCACCATTCAGCTTGATGGTGATCTATCCTATGATGTGGAGCCTATTGCTATTTTGGGTCGTCAGGTGAGAAAATTGAGGTCCAAGGAGATTGCATCGGTTAAGGTTCGGTGGAGAGGTCGACCCGTGGAGGAGGCTACTTGGGAGGTTGAGCAGGAGATGCGGAGCAGATACCCTCAACTATTTGAGACTTCAGGTATGTTTCTTGACCCGCTCGAGGACGAGCGTTTGCTTAAGAGAGGGAGAATGTGACGACCTGGCCCGTCGTCACGGGAATTTCCACCCCGTTTTGTTGTAATTACATATTTCCTGCTTTTATATCAGTGTTAGAGTCTATCGGGGGAGTTAGGAGTAAATTGGATTGAAAATGAGGCATATAGCCTTTTTGAATGAAACTTGAATAAGGAAAGTCAACCTGGAGTTGACTATTGAGTTAGAGCGCTCGGAACCGGATTCTGATGATTCGACTAGTTCCGGGGATCATTTATGACTTAGGAGAACAATCGGAATTGAATTCGGAGGTCCGGTGTAGTTTTAAGCTTGAATTGGCTAAGGTTGAATTTTGGCGAGATTCGAACGGTAGGTGAGATTTTGATCCGGGGGTCGGAATGGAATTCCGACAATTTCTGTAGCTTTGTTATGTGAATTTGGATATGTCTGCAAATTTTCAGGTCATTCGGACATCGTTTGATCGGGTTTAGGATTGAATGTTAGTTTTGAAAGTTTTGAAGAAACTTAGGCTTGAATCCGTGGTTAATTGGTGATTTTGATGTTTAGTATGGTGTTTTTATGATTGGAACAAGTCCGTATCATGTTTTGGGGTATGTTGGTGGTTTTCGTTGGGGTCCCGGGGCCTCGGGATGGATTCGGACCATCAACCGGGCAATTAGAACTTGGAAAAATTCTGCAGAAAACTGCAGAATCTGCCCAGGCCCTTAAGCCTTCGCGTTCGCGTGACCAGGGTCGCGTTCGCGAAGGCCAAGCCTTTTGTGCATCGCGTTCGCGGGAGAAGGCGTCGCGTTCGCGTAGGTCTGGGGTGTTAAGCATCGCGAACGCGTTGCTTGGGTCGCATTCGCGTAGGGTCGTGATGTTGTGCTTCGCGTTCGCGGGAGGTCCATCGCGAACGCGTAGAAGAAATCCGGGTGGCTGGGAGGTTGAACATCGCGAACGCGTGGGATGAGTCGCGTCCGCGAAGGGTTGCAAGATTTGAGCATCGCGAACGCGTGGCCAGCGTCGCGTTCGCGAAGAGTAAGGCTGGTTTGTTCATGCGATCGCATAGCGTCATTGCGATCGCATAGAAGGAATGGTCTGGCAGTGAAATTAAAACCAGAACAGAACCAGCCGCGGGTTCATATACCCAAGACGCCATTTTTGAGTTCTAGAGAGAGAAACTCACGGGAATTGCTGGTAATTCATCGGGGATTCGTTGGAGGTAAGTTTTGTGGCTTAATTACATCATTTTAACATGAAATCCTTGGTTAAATCCCCGTAAATGGAAGATTTAAGGTGGGTTTGAGCCCTAGGCCTAAATTTAAGAAAAACACTGATTTGAGTGGGCAAATGAAGTCCGATTTTGGTAAATTTTATATGCCTAGACTCGTATCGAGATGAGGATTCCGAATAAGTGATTTTTGTAATTTTTCGGCAAGTGTACCAAAAGTCGGGTTTTGACAACTTGTGGGTTTTGATATAAATTGGGTTATTTCGAATGAATTTCGTGAAATTAGCGTATATTGACGCATTCTCTATGATTTTGAGCAGATTTGGCACCCGAGGAGATTGATTTGCGAGGCAAGCGCAAGGCGGATTGAAGCTTCTACCCGTTCGAGGTGAGTGGTAGTAGTAAACAATGTACTGAGGGTTTGAAACCCCGTACTAGCACTTCACAGTGCTATATTGAGATGAGGCACACGTTCTATAACGGGCGTGGTGACATTGTGATTAGGGGTTCGGACTTAGTCCTTCCCGGCTAATAGAATACTGTGTTGTATGACTGTTACTGAGACTATAACTGTACAATTGGGCTAATAGCCATGTTTGGGGCCTTGTGCCGATCTGTAGAGTATTAGGGAACCTATAGAGCTAGGTGACCCTTACATCGTGATTGGAAACATACACTCAGCCGTAGCTCTAGCTGTATAGCATAATATGAGCCCGTACTAGATGTGTACATTGAGAGAGATTATCTAGGGTGGAATTCCCAGTTCTAGCTGAGTGGGCCTGAAAGGCCAAGTTTATATTGATTGAGACAGGGTCTAGGACCCACTGTGATATATTATATTGGGCCTGAGAGGCCAAGCATATATTGATTGGGATAGGGCGAGGACCCATTATGAGGTATTATATATATATATATACCTATGTTGGATCGGGCTGCACGCCGCAGCAATATATATATTGGATCGGACTGCACGCCGCAGTAATATACATGTAATATACATGTGGGACGGACTGCACGCCGCAATATTATTGCGCTTGGGCTGTAGGAGCCCCTTCGGAGTCTGAGTCTGCACACATTCTCAGTGAGCACTGGTGTATATGATGGGATCGGGCTGCACGCCGCAGCAGTATAGAGATAAATACATATATATATTGGATCGGACTGCACGCCGCAGTAATATTTGTGTGGATCGTGCTGCACGCCGCAGTATTATAGTGCTTGGGCCTAGGGAGCCCCTCCGAAGTCTGTATACACCCCCAGTGAGCGCCGTCGACGTAAAATGGAGCGGGCTGCGCGCCGCAGCGGTATATGTATTGGAGCGGGCTGCACGCCGCAGCATTTTACTTATTCATACCCTACTATTTACTTAAATACTATTACATTATAGACATAAGTATGTGTCTTCACATGTTGAGATGGCCGTACACCGTAGGGGTACGAGTGAGGGTTAGTTCAGTGTGGAATCTTGTAGAGATAAACGTAGATTGGAAATTAGAGTACTACTATAGTGATGACGTACCCGTGAGGGTTACCCTTAGAACTGTATAGTGATAGTACAGGTGTTCTCACTTCCAGTCGTTGTTTATTTTTGTTACTCACTGAGTTGAAATATACTCACCCCACTCCTCCGCATTTTTGTGTGTGCAGATATACAGGATTAGGAGAGCAGTTGAGACATTGTAGCTGCTGATCCTTGTCTACTTTTGCGGAGATTACGAGGTAGCTGCCAGCGTCCGCAGAGCTTGTTTTCTCCTTCTTTATCATCTTGTTGATTTCCTATTTGCCTAGACTTGGTTGTATTAGGATGCTATTCTGTAGAGGCTCAGTCTCGTGACACCACGATATGGTTGGGATCGTATTTTGAATGTTTTACACTTCGTTTATCACCTGATATGATCATTTACTGTTTAAGTTTAATTTAATTAATAATTGGCTGGTTTAAGGGATGATATGGTCGGGCTTGCCTAGCATTGTGTTGGGCGCCATCACGACCAGGGTTTGGGTCGTGACAACGTGAGCAGTATACAATGACAGAAGAGTATATAGAGAATAGGCACAGTGAACAACAGAGGTCACGCGGACCGCAATCTTTTGCCACGCGGTCTGCACAGGTTAAACAACAACATGTAATATCCTCTGAAGTTGACCCACGCGGACCGCACTGATTTGCATCGTGGCCGTGTGAGGTCAACGCGGACCGCACACTTTTGCCACGCCGTCTGCACAAGCTGATAAACTGAT
>JASVEL010013755.1:0-97446 GCA_032618575.1 Nicotiana noctiflora | reverse complement strand
GATGTCGTACATTGTTTGTTTATTGTAAGGAAAGAGTGTGAAGCACGAAGAGTGATGTCGTGCGACATGATGTGCCATTCCGTGCCGATTCTATTGATTATATATGAGGAAAGAGAGTAAAAGCACGAGGGGCGATGCTGTGCACATTTTGTTATACTTTTTCTTGGTGAGAATGAGAGTAAAAGCACGAAAGGTGATGTCATGCACTTATTGATCTCTGTTTCTTATGATTGTACGAGTTGTGCTATTTCCATCGTTATTAAACGACCTTTACTTGGAATTGTTATTTCCCCACAGCATACTTCCCCTCCCATATTGTTTAGTTGTCTTTGTATTTCGATTCCACTATATATATATATATATATAAATTCATAAATTGTGTACTATCTCCCAAAAGTCAGATTTCTTTGAGAAAAGAACATGAAACAAATTAATTTGAAGGCCATAAGATAGTTCATAAAAGAAATACCATTGGCTCATATAGGAAAAAGACATGATTTTTATATACATGCTTAACTTCCCCCATTCAAATCCTTTGTTGTGTAGTCTTACCCCGTTAATAAAAGTAATTCACAAAAAAATAAACACTAACCAGTACATTCAACTTATTCATTTGATATCTTCTTCAATAAAAAAATGATACGTACTCTCCGATCATTTAGTCATGAAAGGGAAGTGCATGGACTTCTATAAATTTAATTTTGTAAGTTATCCCTATCCTTCTCAATTGTTGGAAGACCGATCTCGTAGCTAATTTTCTCGTTAATATCCATGGCAAGGATATGACGCAAATTCATATAAATTTATACATACAATATGCAGTTTTTCAGTTTCCCACTATCATCATACATAATACACAATACATTTGTTGATGTTTAAGGTGATTTAATTGTGAAAGATGTGGAAGAAACGTTAGAAGCTCCCAACAATGCTTTTCACAATTAATACGTTATAAATTAATAATAGCACTCTCTTTATATCCGTAACTGAAATCTCCTGATAACCTGAAACTTCATCTCTTTTTCTTATTTTACTTTTGTCATTTCTTATTTTATTTTATTAATAAATAAATAAGTGAGAGGAAAAGAGTTCAAAAAAAGAAATAAAAATTAAATATAACTGGAAGCCATAGAGAGGCGCCACATCACCTTATCTATGCCTGGCTTTATATTATATATAGATTTTATAGATGAACCAACAATTTTTCTGTAAAAAGAAAACTATAGAATTCTTGGTTCGTGACTGAAAACTTTCGGCTACTGCTTTCAGCTGCATATTTCCTTTTCACCTGCTTGTATGAGGACATAAATGGAAGCACATTGAAACACCCATCCCAATTGAAACAGGAAATCATAACAAATAGTTTGGCTTCAAGGTTTGAAACTTTTCTGCACTGTATGGGCAAATAAGGGCATAAGAATACTGCAGGCTCTACTACAATTGTTCGTGTCGAACAAAGTTTCACATTGATAGTTGAAAAGATTGCAAGTCTACATATAAGATGTAGGGATGTCCTAATGGAATGAGGCCTTTTGAAGAAAATCGTGTGGGCTTGGCCCAAAACAGACAATATCATAACATATGTCAAGAGTATCTTTGGGCTGTTTTAGCCCAACAGTTGGTATCATAATCCAAGTTCGGCGGAACGAGTATGGAGATGGCGGAGTAATGGTGCAGGCCGGTGCACACTCAAGAAGAAGCTAGTTGCGGGTTTCGGTTGCCATAATACTCTAATAATGTGGGTGGCACACAGTGAATCTCGAAAATTGACCCGTGATCGTGGTACTGGGCCACGTGTAACTTAGTTCGAGGGAGAGATTGTTGGGTGTGCGAACAAAGTCCTACATTGGTAGCTGAAAAGATTGATAGTCTACATATAAGGTTTAGGAATGTCTTAATGGTATAAGGCATTTTGAGAAAACCATGAGGGCAAGGCCCAAAGCGAACAATATCACATGTTAAGAGTATCTTTGCGCCGTTTTAACTCAACAACTCTGGAAGATCCTTGTTAGCCCAACAAAAAGAGTGTCTGTTGTCTTATAGTAATTGTTAAAATTTTCTGATTAACTTCAGTTTTTAGTTTAAATTTGCTAGTCATACTAACTGTTTGAAACTTCAACTAATCATTCAAGAGACTTAGATAAATTAAATCTAAGGATTATCCGCTGACTTCTTTATATTAGTATTTGCTTTTCAAATTGAGTCATAAATAAAGCTACCTTCCATGAGAGAAACCATCGAGACCATATTCGCAAATGAGAAAAATCATTCTGTATGTTCAAGCCAAAACGTCAACACAGAGCTGCAGCGGAGACTCGCTTTACTTGCAAATATTTTTACAAGAAATTATTTAATTAACTCGAAATACGAGTAACAATTAAACTGTAATATGGTTATAAGGATAGATGATTTGATTCAACGCCAATTGATAAATGACTAGATAAATAAATTAATTAAATGATTAAGATAAATCAAACTAGTGTACTTGCAAGCTATCGACCTCGATTGGAACAAGCTAGAGATCAAGCGTCAAGCTAAGAACAATAAGAATAATAGTCAGTTATAAGCAAGTGAAAGAGCACTGTATATTGTTATTTCTTAGCCAGTCTGCCTTTACAAATGAACATGATCTCTCTTTATATAGTAGAAGGATCCTAAATAAGGTATAATTTCGAAAGTAAAATCCATGATTGGTATGATCATGAATAACCGTCAATGGTTCTGTCGGTCCTGAGATTCACGTCACGATGCTCGACCAATCACGGATATCTTGCTCTTTCCGTTACTAATCTATTCCCGATGTTACTCGAGGTCTATCTCCCTTGGCTTCGATTGATATCAACCTCGATCTCGAAAGAGACTTCAATCTCGAACTCGATACCTTAGCTCTTTGATGCAACGTCCTTGTTTTGATCAAATAGTGAAATCGGGTATCCCCGATTTCTACCGCATACAACAATGAAGGTAAGTTGGTAGAATATTATGACTGACTATTAAAACTAATCAAATGCATAGAAGACATAAGGAGAGTTTTAACTATATCTGAACAACCTCTCTATTGAACAAAGAAAGGCTTTTCTGACTGATGGAACCACTATTAATATCTTGACAAATATGCTTTAATTTATATATCATAGGATCAAAGAGGATATTTATAAAGAAAATTAGGTTTTAGCATATACTGAATATTAGGTCATTGAATATTGAAACACTGGAAAAAAATGACAATCGCTCGTCAGCATAGACTATGAGAAGAAGCATTTTTCTTGCCTTCAAAATATCTCTTGTTCACCTTTTGACTTTTTCATAAATGAGCCAATTGTACAACATATGTTCCATAAGAAGAGATAAAGTTTGTGGTTTACAAGAACTAAAGGATTGTAGGAATAATACCAACATAAGAAAAGGCTCATCAAACACCACATATTTCACTTGCTTCAACAATTTAATTTAGCATACACCTTTTCAACGATGAGTTAAAACACATCCGCGCTCTAGCTTTAATTCATGATGTATTTCTTCCGGAACCAAGTATAATACACATTCTCTTTTGACTTATGAGAGCATCTCCAACCCTTTCCCATTTTTCCATAATGCAGCCCTTTTTAATCAAAATGCGGCTTCAATGCTCCTTCTTTTTTGCTTCTAAAATGAGGGATGAATAGTGTCATTCTAAATTTAGAGTGACATTATTATCTCCATTCATTACTATTCATACTTGTTTTATTATTATTTTTATTATTTAACTCTTTTAATTTATCTCTGTATATATACCTAATTATGTTTATGTAATATTTTTATAATATTATTGTTATATCATAACTTTACCATATAATTTTAATAAATTAATTTTCGTATGTAAAAGTTGTAAGTTAATTTTTTATAAGTTATAATTGTACAAAAAATATATAATCGCCTCATAAAATGAATGATGCAAATATAAAATATTAGATGTCGCTAAAATTAAAAATATATTAAATGGAAATACATTAAAATTTACATGAAATATGTTATATTTAATCCTGAATTTTACCATCATGTAATATGTATTTAATTATCTTGTATCTCAATGATTTTACTTTTATTTGAATTATCCATTAATATATATAATCTATAATATGTACTTACAAATTATATTATTTAAAATTTTATGGTATAAAATAATTTTATATTAAATTATATGTGATGAATATGTAAAAAAGAAAAAATATAAAATTTCTTTAATAGAAATAAGAAAATAAAATTTAAATAAAAGATAATAATATAATGCTTGTAGTGAAAAATGAAGTAATGCTTGGAATAACTTTATTCCATTTTAGAGGAGAAAACGAAGATAAGGGTTGGAGATGACCTGACAATAAAATTTAAACTACCGCTGCTTTCTTTCAGTAGCAAATTAGGAGTACAACCTCGTTTGTCCTTAAAAACTATTTTTTCCGGAACTCATTTTCAAAATATTGTTGGTTATAGATTGGACTGCATTTTTTAAAGTTTTTATTGATGACGAGTTTCAAGTTTGAAAAAGTGAGTTTTACTACTTTTTAAGTGAATATTCATTTCTCCGTACAAAATTATAAATATTTTTTCAAATGAAATGCATGTCCAAACATAATTTTAAATTCCAAATACCAATTTCAACTTACTCCTATACCACCTTTTTATCAAAAGTCACAATCTTATGTCCAGACGCCTAGAGTTTGACAATGGAAACTTTATTATCCATGAAATTCAGATAGAGGAAAGAAAAGATGCTCAACCCCCACCATTAATATCATTAGCCGAATATATAATTGTATATTTTTCCACAGAGTATTTAAAACCCAAGCAACAAAGATATGGACATGAACACAATATATACAACTCTTATCAACTTGTTCCGGAACCAAGCTTCACAAAGAAAAAAAATGTGTTTACACTTTTAACTTCCCAAGATATTCAACTATTATCTTATTTATGTTATTATATACAATATAATGTTTAATATGTCAAATAAGACATCGGTAACTAAAACAGTACATTTAAAAAAAAAAGGTATAATGCATACTATTTCAGCTCAATATTTTGTCAATAAATTATTCAGTGCAGGCATTAAATGTAAAAATCATTTATCTTGCGGACTTTACAAGAGATATATCTTACTTGTCCCCACGCCTATTATTTTAGAGCTTCTAATCCTTCTGGATACCACAAAACCACAAAAATTATTATAAGTAACATTCAAAACTTAATCAGAGGAAACACTTGATGTGTTGCAGTTAACATCACACATCTTTAACCATGGGATCTTAGTTGAGCCTGCTTTACAATTCATAAACCTTATTTGTCAAACCACTCTTTTCTTCTACATAAGCTAAATGCTTAAGTTGACCTTACCCACTTAATCGTATCATATGAAATATTTAAAAGCACAATCAGGTTTTAATATCTTGACCAAACCTCAGTATAGATCAACAAAACCTTATAAGAGAATTGAACTCAAAGTCTCATTTAGTTGACGCAACAACTTGCAAATTGGTCAGCTATACATCAAGATTAACATTGTGCTCTAGAATGGAGTTGTCGCGACCAAAAACTAACATGTCGTGATGGCACTTATCGTGGTACTAGGCAAGCTGACATTTTCAAAGTACTTTCAACAATTAACAGAAAAATAAATTAAGAAATTTAGCATAATCGGGGTTTTCATAAAAACAGGGTAACAACCCAAACACGAGTGCGAAAACATAACTCCCAAATTGAGGTGTCAATGAGCTCGTGAGAATCCATATAACCAGGCTCGAGTTCAACCCTGCTCGGTATGTGATTCTGGTTTTGGAGCTAGGCTATTGCTGCATGCTGAGCCTGCAACATTTCGAAGATTACCCGCAGGCTGATCCCGCCATCTTCACTGCCACGTGCGCTTTGAGCGGCTGATCGGGCATCACAACAGATGCTGTCTTCGGGATCAATGGCATTCTGTTGATGGCTACATGCAATTTCAACTGACATCGATTGGATCTATAGCCAGAACTCCATCGAGGCCAACCAGGGTACATCATTCCCTGGTGCTATGTTATCATTTTCGCCCTGGTGGCCGAAATCATTGTCATCGTGTAGAGATGCTGACTTAGAGTTTGACATTTTTTAGTCTTGTAATCAAAGATACTGCAAAGAACAAGTGTAAAATAGTGTGTGTCACGAAAGTTTGTACCACGTAACCACTATTATCTTTAGCGCCACGGTAGTCACCAGATTGTTTACCCTAAAATCGGTTAACAGTTGAACTTATATGCGGTTTTAAAGATATATGATATAACTTGGTACAAATTAAGAAGAATAAATTAATATTAAAATTGACGATAAAAGAATTATTGCAAATCGCACGGGTTAGATAGCATTGGCCCATAAGTTTAGTCACCCTTGAACCAAAAGTTGTTTCAACTTACTTATGAATATAGTAACAAGATAATAAAAGCTAGAAAATGACATATATTGCTTTGTATTGCGTGAAATTGATGTGTTTTACAAATGATTAGACCCCCTTTATATAGTAGGGTAGTCCTACTCTTGATACAGTTCTATATGAGGTAAAAAATCTCATGATTAGCTAATTAATCGACCTCTTCTTGATACGTACGGGAATTTCCTCCATGATTCTCGCTCAGTTGCAGATATTTCGTCTTTCTGTTATTCGACTCAATAAGCTTCCCTCGATCTTGTTCAATCTCTATCTTGTTCGGTCTTGATCTTGGGCGATCTTGAACTTGATCGATCTCTGGGTCACGAGCTCAACGATCTAACTTTGCACCGTAATTCAATATAACACGAGGCCGAGCCTTGACTTATCATGTCCGGTCTTGATTGGTCACACAAAAAGGCAAGTCCCATTTTCACCGTATACAACAGAATATATTCCAGTAACATATGGAAAAAACAAAAAGAAATCGTAAATTCAAAGTCACTCTATTTGTTATTAAACGCTGTAAATCAATGTGTTAGACAATAGACAACTCTCTCTCTCTATATATATATAGTTGTCTATAGTCTTAACACATTGATTCTCTTTCAACCTCCTTACAGCGTTTCAACAGAGTGTTGTAGAGAGAGAAAGCGAGCCGGCCTTCGTCTTTGGTTGGCTTTGCTTCTCGGATCCATCTTCCTCTCTTTTTTCCTCTTTCGTTTTCAGGTAAGCTATCCTCTGCTTAATCAGATCTTGTTTTTTTATAGCTTTGTAGCTAAAAAATCAAAGCATTTCAGTTTTTGCATTGAGATCTATTAGCTGTGCTAAAAGAGCTATGATTTCTGATGTTCAATTGATGCTTTGTTTAGTTTTTTGCTGTTT
Source organism: Nicotiana noctiflora (assembly GCA_032618575.1). Taxonomy (NCBI): domain Eukaryota; kingdom Viridiplantae; phylum Streptophyta; class Magnoliopsida; order Solanales; family Solanaceae; genus Nicotiana; species Nicotiana noctiflora. Next base: position 90,125 of record JASVEL010013755.1, on the reverse strand, counting down.
GTCTTTCTGATGTATTTACTGCTCTAATTGGTGAGACGAGGTTAGATTTAGGGGTGATACTTTGTGATATTCGGTTGAATTTATGAAGATCTGTTATTATTTTGATTTCTTCCCTTGTGAATCTGTCATGAAAGTGATTTTTGCTCAGGATTTTCCTAGATCTACCATTTTTTACTATTTGAAATGATTGATTTTTAAAGAACATCTCTTGTTGTTGCATATTCGAACTGTTTCCATAATTGCTCTTTTGAATCTCTGTATACTCATTTTGTTTGTCACAAAACATAGCTTTAACTGAAAATAAGGATTTCTACTGGGATACGAGAAAAACAAGGTTACCCTTTATAATGATTTCTGCAGTATTATATCATTTGTGTTTGCCTAACTGAGAACTAACTTGACCGGGATTTAGTGCATTTCACTTGTCTAACTTACAAGTAAAACGTCCACCTCAATCTGTATCGGGATGTTATTTTATATGTTGACACCTAACTTTGTATATATTCTGCTAACAGAAGTGTAATTATTTCAAAAAATGATTATATTTGTGCTCAGCGTCTACAAAGGGTTTAAAAAAATGCAAATTTTCCACGGCATGAATACATTAAGTTATCAAGGGATTCAACATTTTATATATGTACTGAAAATTTGTTTTTAGCCTATTTGCACACTGTAACTCTCCGACAAAGAGAATTCAATTGACCCCCTTACACACTTAGCTACGCCACCTACTCATACCAGGTGCTCATTTTACTTTCTTTTATTTCCAGGTGAATTAAAATGGCGGACGGCGAGGATATTCAGCCCCTTGTTTGTGACAATGGAACTGGAATGGTTAAGGTTAGTTTGTGTTTGTGCGCGTGTGTGTATATATATATATATGTGTGTGTGTATATATATATATATATATATATATATATATATATATATATTGGTACATACATCGACTGATGATAGCTAAATTTTTAAAGTGAATGAACTGTATAGGTTTTTAATGAATAATTTGTGTTTGAAATCTAGGCTGGATTTGCTGGTGATGATGCTCCTCGAGCAGTGTTTCCCAGCATTGTGGGTCGCCCTCGACACACTGGTGTTATGGTCGGAATGGGACAGAAGGATGCTTATGTGGGTGATGAAGCTCAATCCAAGAGAGGTATCTTGACCTTGAAATATCCTATTGAGCATGGTATAGTCAGCAACTGGGATGATATGGAGAAAATATGGCATCATACTTTCTACAATGAGCTTCGAGTTGCTCCTGAAGAACACCCTGTTCTCCTGACTGAGGCACCCCTTAATCCTAAGGCCAACAGAGAGAAGATGACCCAGATTATGTTTGAGACATTTAACGTTCCAGCTATGTATGTTGCTATTCAGGCCGTGCTCTCATTGTATGCTAGCGGTCGTACCACTGGTTAGTACTACTCCTCCCATGAACCAAATTTGTCTGCCTGATGAAATAATTTTGAATTAACAAATAACTTTTGACAGGTATTGTGTTGGACTCTGGTGATGGTGTGAGTCACACCGTCCCCATCTATGAAGGTTATGCGTTGCCCCATGCCATTCTTCGTTTGGATCTTGCTGGTCGTGACCTTACTGATAGCCTGATGAAGATCCTCACCGAGAGAGGATACATGTTCACCACCACCGCTGAACGGGAAATTGTCCGTGATATGAAAGAAAAGCTTGCCTATGTGGCTCTTGACTACGAGCAGGAACTTGAAACTGCCAGGAGCAGTTCCTCCATTGAAAAGAACTATGAATTGCCAGATGGACAGGTTATTACTATTGGTGCTGAAAGGTTCCGTTGCCCGGAAGTTCTCTTCCAACCATCGATGATCGGAATGGAAGCTGCAGGTATCCATGAGACCACCTACAACTCCATCATGAAATGTGATGTGGATATTAGGAAGGACCTCTACGGTAACATTGTTCTCAGTGGTGGTTCCACCATGTTCCCTGGTATTGCTGATCGGATGAGCAAGGAAATCACTGCGTTAGCTCCAAGCAGCATGAAGATTAAGGTTGTTGCACCACCAGAGAGAAAGTACAGTGTCTGGATTGGAGGATCCATTCTTGCATCCCTCAGCACATTCCAGCAGGTGAGCTTTTATTCTTCTTGCATTAACATTCTCCATTTCAAATTACATTTACTAGTTAGACTGAATTTTTGTTGTCTTTGTGCTTAATCAGATGTGGATCTCAAAGGGTGAGTATGATGAGTCTGGTCCTTCCATTGTCCACAGGAAGTGCTTTTAAGGTGCTGTTATTTTTACTTAAAAGTGCAAGTTTCCTATTTGTTTTCCCGCTTTTGCTATTATGTCCCAGTAAATTTGGTTTTGTTGGGATGGATAAGTTTGGAGGTGGTGGGGCTATGAATGGAGGGCAACAAACAATTATTGCCAGTGTATCTCATGTTTCAACTCAATTTGGGTTATCTTCTCAGCATATTTGTGAGGTGCCGCCTGCAGTGTCCTTTTTGGCCTGGCAGCATCCCCATCACCATCCCCAGGTCGAAGTCTTTTCTCTTCTAGGTTGGTTGTAGTTTGAGGAGAGTGATTGTGCTGTTTTTTCCTTTGTCTTCTCTCATTTTCTTCTTTATCTGGATTCGCTCTTTTGTGGTTCTTTTTATTTCTTAAAACAATTATGTTAATATTTATTGAATGAGAAAGTTTCTATTTTAGTGTCAGTTTGAGGAAATCACTACTATTTTGTGTGGATACAGAAATTCTGAAACGCATATTGACATAATCTTCTAGGCGTTTTCAGCAAATGTTTGAGGCTGAAAACGTCAATGCAGATTACCCTTGGATGAGGGATCTGCACTTTGTGATATATTTGGGATCTGCACTTTGTGATATATTTGTTTCTTTGCACGAATTCAGTATATGTATATTTATTAAATTTGGCCTTCTCTTAGTCGGGACAAACCTACTGGTCAATTGGAGGGATTTTCAATTGTATTTCCATGATGTTATTGATGATTCGTTTAACCTAGTTTAAAATGGCCAATTTGCCCTTCTGCCAATTGATTTTGGCTATACAGCTATACAATCATCGAGGAATTATATTGCAACACAATAAAACAAAATTTGATGCATGGTTTTCCTTTAATGGAACGATATGTAATTTGATCTTGGAGGAAGGTTTATCTGAAGAAAACAACCAAAGATAGTAGACTTTATAAAAGGGGGTGTTTAGAACCGCACTCCCTTGCCTTGGCTTGCAGAACGTCAAATCTCTCGAATGAAATTTTCAATTTTGACTTTAAAAACTCAGAACGCAAGTATAATAAATTTAGGCGAAATGACCTATTGGCTAGGGTGTTGGGCAGTTCAGATTACATATGATTTTTTTTTTTTTTGGATTTTCAGATTTCAGATTGACGAAATGATAATCCAAATAAGTTTGGATTGGATCAGGTTTTTTAAGTTTGATTTTGGATTAATTGGTTTGGATTTTCGCTCTTTTTCTGAGCTGAGGGTCGGCCGGAAACAGCCTCTCTACCCTTTCGGGTAGGGGTAAGGCCTGTGTACGTATTACCCTCCCAGACCCCACTTTGTGGGAACATACTGGGTAGTTGTTGTTGTTGTTGTTGTTGGTTTGGATTTTCGATTTTGAGCTTATGAGTTGAGATGTTTCTTCTTTTTATAAAAATAAATATCCAAATGAAGTAGTCATGTTAAATTGCCTGAAAAGTTTCTCATTCTCATTGCAATCATCCAAATGAAGTATTAAAATACTGAAATTATCGTATAAAAAAATAATAATAGAAACATTAATATGATAGATAATCGGTAGAATTAGTAAAACCATGTCTAAATATAGTAACTTAGTAATTAATATTATATGAGATAATATCTAATGGATAGGGTATTGATCTTATTACTATTGACATATGGATAATGAACTAAATATATAGTATAAGAATTTTGGATATCCAAAAATTTGAAGTACCAAATCCAATATCGAATTCGAAATTTAAAATTTTTAATAATTAAATCAAAAATTCAATCCGTAATCCAAAAATTCAAACAAAAATTTTGAAAATTATGATTTCAGTTTGGATTTCGGGTTTGTAACTATGCCCACCCCGATACACGAACTTACAGTGTTTACATTTGAACACTCAAACTTATGTTTACATTTGAACACTCAAACTTACATATCCGATAACTAATCAACCTATTTAACCATTGATTATGCTCACGTGACAGTGACATAGATGACATGAATAAGGTGTGTGCAAGTCATGAAAATTACGTGTGACTACAATAGTTCTGATTAAAAACAATAATCTAAAACTAGAAAAAGAAAATACAAATGAAAAAGAAAAAAAATAAACCAGGCCACTTCCCACCATCCCCCCCCCTCCCCGGCAATATTCCCTTCACCTCCTATGCTCTTTTTCCCGGTTGTTGTCCGCCCCCACCTGGCCCTTCTTTTCTTTCTCCCTTGCTCTTATGTCACCCATTTTTTCAAATCCAGGAAGAGATAGTGAAAAATAAAGAAAAATAATTGATTTTCTCAAATACTTTATGTCAGTTATTTCTGTCACATTAACTCCCTCTCTTTTTTTATCCTATCTCATACTGGAAGACACATAGAGAATAGAGAAACATCATCGGGAATTTATCGAGTTTGGGTGGAAAATTTTATTTACGGAGGCCGACTTTTTCTCTTTCTGATTTCACCATTTATATCCTACTTTGACATAGCCTAGCCGACTCTCTTGTTGCCTTGACGGAATTTTAGCAGGTGCCCCATCGACTGTCTTTGACTTGGGGTATGATTTTATGGATTTCATTAGAAGTGAAAGATGAAATGGATTTTGTGTAAGTTCATAACTAATTGAGGCATGTGGTTCAGTGATGGCTGGGATCTTTCTCACAATGGTGGCGCTAAAAGATGTAAACAGAATAATGAAAGAAGTAAAATAAGAAAGAAATTTATTAATGACAAAAAATGGGACACACAGATGACACGTATAAAATAATAAATGATCTTAGTATTTAATGTGTTCTTTTTGTCAGACAATTAAGCGACACGCTCTGGCGAAGGGGTTATTATAATCAATTGGTTGAGTTGAGGTGCTAAAATGGGAAAGTTAAAAATTTATATATCGACTTTAAAATTCGGTAAAAGTGGCTACGAGGCTATTTTGCCATATATATTTTAAGTTTTTAAAAATATTAAATTATTTGTGTTATTGTTTTTTCGCGGAGAGAAAATGAGGGGTTGCGATCGTTGCGATTGTCAATTTTCTATAGAAAATACGAGCAGAATAAGGAGTCGCATCCTCTTTTTCTTCTTTCTTCTTTCTGGTGTTTCTGCGAGTGGACGTGGTTTATTATTTAACTAGATAGACAGTACATCAAAGCTTCACATCCTGGTGCCCGCGGGGCATCACTCGACATCGACACAGGCCTCCAAAAGACTGAGAAGGTTTCAATGTCAACTATGACCATTTAAAGAAAACTGGCCATATAATGGCTCATTTTGACTTAAAAAAACAAAGTGGCTATTTGTGCAAAATTTGATTTTTCCTTTTCTTTACGGAAATGAAGATTCGATTATACAGATACAGCCTTTCAGCACTTCCGAAAGGGAGATTTTAAGGTTGTGCCCGCAAACCGTTTTGAAATAATTCAGGGTGGCTATTCTTGTAAAAGCAGCCTTCCGGTGCCCTTTTGGTGACACTCCGCTTATTTTTCAACAAGAATGGCATCACCCGACTTATTGAATAAAAATTAAAATTTTAGAATTTTTGGCTATGTTTGCAAAAGGGGTGGTTGGACCCGATGATGGTTGCCTACGTATCTCACATCCGGTGAGAATCGAACCAGCGTAGTTTGGACCGATTGACCAAAATCAAAGGTATTTTTGAACAACCATTTCTTTTTCAAATATTTTATGTTTTCTTTCACCTCATTTTTCAAAAATCTGGCAGCATTTCGGTACTATTTGGGTATTGAGTTTTTAAAACAAGTGGTACCCTCACTTAGTCCTAACACTGCTATTTTTCATAATTTTTCACTCATTGTATACAAGCCGATTGACATGCAAAGCCGAGAAAATAAATGCAAGTAGAACATAAGATGCATCGGGATGGTCAATTCATTTCATGTCACCTGTCCTAGACAGACCCAACTCATGTGTTGAGTCTCCTAAGTCAAATGCACATGATACAAACAAGCGTCCTACTAGGGATCCGATATGAGTTTATTGTTCTTCTAGGTTTAAACCCTAGGTTTATCGGTCTAGACCAGGCTTACCCGAGCGGACAACTCGGGCCAAGGGGGAGGCAGCGTACCGGGGATATAGAAGCTCCGCCGGCTTTGCAACTTATCCAAACCTCGTTTTAAATTGGGAAAAAGACTCTAAATAGAAGAGAAGCTACACAAAGTGCACCCTTCTCCATGATGTAGAAGACTCATAAAGAGGGAGGGATTCGCGACAATTTATATACGATTCAACAAAATATTAAAGCGGTAAAACATTTAGCACATAAGGCACGGAACATGTAGCAAAATCAAATAAAGCCAAATATAATAATTTAACTGAGCTCGAATTCTTGAACCCTAAACCAAAATTCTAGGTTCCTTTCCCCAGTAGAGTCGCCAGGGCTGCCACACTTTCTTTTCCACTACTACACCCCGTAAAAGGTATAATAAAAGGAGTTTTTCGAATTAAAGGAGAATCAAAACGGGATTCGTTTATTAAAAGATTTAGAGACTCCACTTGGGAGATTTATGGTGTCCCAAGTCACCGGTTTGAATCCCGAATCGAGGAACGGGTTTGACTCTGTATTACAGTCACGAACCAGAAATCCGGGTAAGGAATTCTGTTAACCCGAGAGAAGGTGTTAGGCACTCCCGAGTTCCGTTGTTCTCGCACGGTCGCTCAACTGCTATATTTGGCTACAATTTGATTTTTTTACATGTTAAAACTCGTAGTGCATTTTAGAACTATTTATCGCTGTTAATTAATTATTAAGAAAGTGAACGTCGTTTAAGAACGTATTTTCAGATCATGTCACATGAAATGCACCCGGATCCTCGACACATTCCTATTCAATATTTTTGGATTTGAATTTGAGTTGCATGAAATGCACACCCGTATTAGAAAGGTAAGATTATTAAAAACGTGCGTAAAGTGACTAACGTCTTTTTAACTTTGCGGGAGGCCATGAAATTCGCTAAACGGCACGCCTCAGATTCTAAGTATTTTTAGTATAAACAATTATCAAGGGCCACACATTTGAGATTTTATTTAGCGCGGTGCACCTCAATTTCACAAGAACAAACGCAAACCACCATTAAAAACACCAAACCAATCTCGTTCACAGCCTATTGAGCCATCAGACTCACTTCTTTCACAATGATGTATACATATGTGTGAGCGTATGCGTGTGTAAGTGGGTGCATATTATCTCATAGCACCAATTATGAATGTTTTCTTATTAGTTGGACTACAGTGGATTGACCAAAATGAAACAAAGAAGAGTTTATAAATCAACTAATAAATGAGAACTAAATTATAATATATACACCAAAATCGGGTCCAAAATCTCAATAGAATCACGTCCTGACTAAACAGATGCCATCTCTATGGGCTGCTTTCGGGGAAAGAAATGATGTCATTAACAAATTCCTTCTCGCTACTAACCAACGTGTACTCCTTTTATGCACTAGTTTTACGTATCCTTTCCTCCTTTTATCCATTTTTTAAAATCTGGAACACTATACCACAGACAAGAAAAGGAGTGCTGCTATCATTTTACTACAATGATCCATACAGTCAATTCTCAATCATATGAAATATAAGACGTGAAACAGAAATGCCAGCTATAACTCATATTTATATATATAAAAAAAATGAAATATTAGAGGAAAAAAAAGAATATTAAAAGCTTAGATTCTTCTAGGTAAGTGCAGAAATGAAATACATTACTAAAACAAAACAATTCATGCACTTACAAACACAATTATGAATATATACTAATGAGAGAATAACAAGGAGATGAAAATCAATAGCAACAAAATTGACCAATCAATGCAGTGGTATTGTCAAAACATTAGAGAATTGAAACTGACCTTTTACATGGAAAATAAAAGAAGTCAATCCGATGACCTCGTGGACGGAACTTGAACACAGCTTTTAGAACTTGCCTATTTTGAGTTGTCTTCTGGTTTAGTGTTGCGACTTGAATTTTAATGGAAGTCTGAAGAGAAATTTTCTCTCTCAAAGAAGTTCAAGGGACGGCCTTCTCTGTGTGTGTTCGTTGGTGAAGACGAAAAATGGATCCGGCCCCCTTTTTTGTGTATTGCTGCTGATTGTTCTAAAGTGTATTTTTGTGAGTATATATAGTAGTGTACAGGGTGTGTGAGAAATAATTTTTTTTTGGGGGGGGGGGGGGGGATATTTTGGGGAAAGTGTGTTGGGGCGAAAAATATTTGGGGGAAGGTCGTCTTATGTGGGGAATATTTCGGGGACGGGTTCTTCTAATTTTTATTCCCAATTTCTTTTTATCTTCTTTTTTTTAATTAAAAATCCTAGAATTGAAAACCAAAATTATCTAAAATTATACTTATTATGAAAATTACAAAACTACTTAATCGTAAATTAGAAGAGAAAGATCAACAAGAGGAAAATGTGTAAAAATCAAATATTTTTTTTGAAAAACAAATGACTTCCGATAAAACCTAAATGCTATGCAAGATATTTTTTGGTATTTATTATTTTGATTTTAAAATATTAAAATGCATGAAATGCAGCTGAATAAAGAAAAATTCCTAAAAAATCAATAAAAATTATTTTGATCTATTTTTAGGAGTTATCTTCATGTAGGGCAAAAATCGTGTGCTTACAGTGTAGGCAGTAATATGTTCGGTAGGGTCGGTGGTACCGTTGTACTTAGGGAGTTCTGGAATTCTGAACTTTTTTGGAATGGGCTTTGAGGCCGCTTCCTCGGGGAACAGGCTCTGTATGAACTTTTTTGAATTCAAACCCTTGAGGATCGGGGACGCACCTAGGATCTGATCGACCTTAAAGTTGTAGGTTTCGACCTTTTTATCGTTGGCTACAATCATTTTTTTGCCCGATTTGATTCTTTTGGTGAGGTCCTTGAGCATCTTCACTATGGCAGGGTCGGCTACGGACCCGTTATTGCTTGATCTTTCAAGCGCTTGCTCGGCGGGGGGGGGGGGGGGGGCTATCTCTGGCATTGCCGTCCTAGGAGTCTTTGGATGGATTTGTAACTCAGCAATGGCCAACTATTTTGCCTGCAACATCTCAAAAATAACGTGAAGGCTAACTCTTTGTTCTTCCGAGGACGGGGTCTTTTGGCCTTCCTCTCGGTCGTTGTGCTGTATGCTTCTGTCGGTGTGAGAAGTTTCATCGACGTGGTGTGCATCCTGTGAATTTGCGTCTGCTAGAATCGGTTTGGGCACGTTATCGGGGTTCTGCGGTGGTGCCCTTGCGGCTGGGACAGGCACGCCTTTTTCTCTGTGATCTTCGGGGTTATCATTTTCGACTCTGTTTACCGAGCCAGACATTTTGACCTGAAATCAAAAGATTTTGGAAAAGTAAAAGTATGAACGATAACATGCGTTTGTTCAATGAAACTAGCAAGAAAATAATTACTATTATTTTTAGCCCCACGGTGGGCGTCAATTTGTATACTGTAAAAATGGTAACAAATATTGAATACGTAAATGGAATTCTAAAAATACACGATCTATTCCCGAGCTAGTTGTTTAAAGCAGTTGATGCTGAAATAAGAAATGTAATGATGAAATACGAGCTAAAAACGGGGCGATACTCAAGCTAGAAAGCTTACTGTCCGGGCTCGTTTTACCAAAGAGATACGGGCCAGAAGGGGAGTCACGTGAGCCCATGAGTTTGATATTCGGGTAGAAACTGACAGATAAAAGGCCTCGGGGTCGACGTTTAGGTTGGGCTTGAGGTATTTGAGTAGTTGGGAATGGGATAACACTTAGAATATAATCAAGCAAGGCTCTTTATGGTCAATACCAAGTAATAAGTGAGGAACAAATACGAAAGCTATAAGTATTAGGTTGGCCTCAGGCCAATGAGAACAAGCAATTTAGAAAGAATAGAGAGAGAGAGATTATTGCATTTTTGTAGAATAGTTGGAGCTTTGCCTTTATAGGGTGTTAGCGGTTACCCTTTTATAGAAAGGGACAGCCCAAATTTAGTACAAGATATGTTGCGTGACAAGAGAAATGGGATGGGACAACCGGCTAGTGTTATGACGTATGCGCGGGGTGGTATCGAACCGCTTGAATAGATCTGGTCAACCCCGGAGGTATTTATTGGGAAATTTCTATGTCGTCAGGGCTTCGACTTGCATTATCCTCGGTATGACATCAATCGATCAGGAGGAAAGTGACTGGCTTGAGATCTGGGCTTCCGGGATTACCCTCCGAAGTACTTTGTCAAGGAGAAATCAGTCTTCCGGATTTCAGCGCACACAAGTACCTTCGTTCATACGAAGATTGTATAACCTCTTTTTCAGGTACATGCGGTTTGTCAACGATTTCTTAGAATACAGATCTTCCAACTTCTTCCATGTTGTTGCTACAGAAGTTTGTTCAACAAGTTCCCGAAGAATGCTATCTGTAAGACTCATGAAGATCAACTCAAAGCCCTCTCCTTCAGGCCTGCCTTCTCTGTCTCTTTAATCTCTTCAGGAAAATCCTCATCAATTGCCGTTTATAACCCTTGTGGAAGATTGTGTGTTAACTAGCATATAACCATATACAAAGCAAATAGAGAAGAAAAAACAACACAAGGATTTAAGGTTCGGCTAAGCCTAATCCTCGGGACATAAGTAGAGAGAGTTTTCCACTATGAATGAGAAGAAAAACACAATACAATCTATAAAGTCCCGAACTACAACCACTACATATAGATCCCAAATAGTCTCAAACCTATAAGAGAAATGTTTCCCAATTTGACAAGGATAATAGCTTTTCATTTCCAAATCTATTAGGACAATAGGTTTTCCTAAACCTATAGGAATTGTGAATTTCCTAAAAATACAAGGAAATAATTCAAGCCACAAAATAACAGAACTTAACCCTAAAGACATCGCTTTGTTAATTATTTTACTTTCTTCATTTGATAACCCGAGTTTTCTTAGAGAAGACGGACCTATTGAATTTTGCTCCTAGATAACTTTGAAAGAATGGGAATACTATCACTTAAATTATCGAGTACATAACTTTACAAAAGATTGGGTTTTAAAGGAAACAATCAAGTAATCTAACTCTTATAAGGTGAGAAGACAAAAATTAGTCAATCGCTAAAGTGAATCTTGAAACAGATGAAATGCTTTAACATATTAATATTTTTTCTTAAATAGGATAGACTAATAGTTATATATTAGTAACTCATTTCTAAGCATTTAATCATGTTACTGCTTTAAATTTAGTAGCAAATCTTGGTTCATCAAATACTTTTAGTAACATCCGCTGCCATTAAAAGGAAAAAAATTAAATCAACGCATTTATAAATACAAACTAAAGAGATTGACTTAAATGAAACCATAAGGACTTCACCTTGATCTACTCGTATATATACAAAAAGAAAATGGAAAACAAAGGATTTCTTCTTGTTCTCATCTTTTGTTTTGTGATCCAATCTTATGGGGATCAAATAGATGATATTTGCAATAAGAATCTTGATCCCAATCTCTGTAAAAATTCTCTTAGAACAGATCCTAAGGGACCTACTGATGATTTTAAAGGGCTAGCAAATACTATTCTTCAATTATGTTTAAAAAAGGCCAGAGATAATTCAGATCAAATAGAGAAATTAGCTCCCACCAAATGCCAAGATAGTTGCTCAGACAACTATATTTCTTGTATCAATACATATATTCCTAATTCAATTCACCAAGTGGAATCTAGTCAATTTACACAAGCAACTGCATCTATTTTGCAGGCTGGAGATAGAGCTCTCACTTGTGAAGATTCATGCGGGCAATCACAGTTGAGTCAGCTAAATAAAGACTTTGCGCACCTCGCACAAGTGTCTGCAGATATTCTCAAAACTAAATTGTAACGTCATTAATGATATTAAGTGCTAGTAGCTTTTATTCTTTTGGTTGTAACACAAACCTATATTACTTAATTTTCCCTCACATCAAACACATATCATAGTTGTCTTAAAAATGTCATACTTGCGAACTCATAATCTTCAATCCCTAGTTCAATATGCAGATTGTGGTAGACATAAGGTATTGAATATGTGGCTAAATTTTAATATATATTCAATTTTAATTTAATCGTTTATTCTAACGTTTTAAATACGTTGTATTATGGGATAATTATCTTGAGCCGAGGGTCTTTCGGAAATATCCTTGCTATGCCTCGGGGATAGGGATACTGTGACGACCCGGCCCGTTGTCACGAGAATTTCCACCCCGTTATGTTGTAAATGCATGTTTTATGATTTTATATCAGTGTTAGAGTCTATCGGGTGAGTTAGGAGTGAATTGGATTGAAAATGAGGCATATAGCCTTTTTGAAGGAGATTTGAATAAGGAAAGTCAACCCGGAGTTGACTATTTGGTTAGAGGGCTCGGAATCGGATTCTGATGATCGGTTAGTTCCGGAAGGTGATTTGTGACTTAGGGGAGCGATCGGAATTGAATTTGGAGGCCCGATGTAGAAATAGGCTTGAATTGGCTAAGGTTGAATTTTGGCGAAATCCGAACGGTAGGTGAGATTTTGATCCGGGGGTCGGAATGGAATTCCGACAGTTGCAGTAGCTCCGTTAGGTGATTTTGGATGTGCCTGCAAAATTTTAGGTCATTCGGACGTCGTTTGGTCGGTTTTTTGATTGAATGTGTAATTCGGAATGTTTTAAGGAATTTAGGCTTGAATTTGATGAGAATTATGGGTTTTGGTGTTATTAGACGTGTTTTGAGGATTGAAACAAGTTCGAATAAGGTATTAAGATGTGTTGGTGTGGTTGGATGAGGTCCCGGGGGCCTCGGGGTGTTTTCGGATGGTTAAACGGGAGAAAAATATGGAAAATTGCAGACTTGTGTTCTGGTTCTGTGGTTTTCGCTCCTGCGGAAATGGGGGCGCAGGAGCGAGTCCGCAGGAGCGGACAAGAAGGCGCAGAAGCGGGCTAGACCGCTGAAGCGGAGCCCGGTCCGCAGGAGCGGCTTCGCTAAAGCGAGTGGGCGATCGCAGAAGCGGTCCTGAGGCGCGATGGGGAGGTCCGCAGAAGCGGGTGATTGATCGCGGAGGCGAGTCCGCTGAAGCGGACTCATTGTCGCAGAAGCGGATCATTCCGCAGAAGCGGACTAATTTCCGCAGAAGCGGATGCGCAAGGGCGGTCCTTGGATCGCTGGTGCGGAAATGGCCAAAAGGGCCTGGGTTCGCAGAAGCGACCAAAAGGTCGCAGAAGCGGTTCCGCAGGGGCGGAATTTTATCCGCAGAAGCGAAAATCGCTGTGAGTTAAGTGTATCAGAAGTTAGAAAAATTTCGGAACATTTCACACATTTGGGTCTCGGCTTTAGAGGCGATTTGGGCGATTTTGAAGAGAAACTCAAGGGAAATCATCGGGTAATCAACTATGGACTTAAACTATGATTAGTATTGGTAATATTATGCAATTATATCATGAAAATGGAGGAATTTGGGGTAATTTATGGAGGATTTAGCCCTAGGCTTGAACTTTAGAAAATCAAGGTTTTGAATGGCCAAATGGAGTCCGAATTTTGTAAAATTGATATGCTTAGACTCGTATCGAGATGAGGGTTCCGAATATGTGACTTTTGTAATTTTTCGACAAGCGTACCGAAAGTCGGGTTTTGACAACTTTGGGAATTTTGATGTAAATTGAGTTGTATTGATTGGGTGTCGTCCCATTGGCCTAATTTGTTGTGTTTCTACTGTATTTGATCGGATTCTACGCGTGCGGAGCTTGATTCTCGTGGCAAGGGCATTGCGGAATAGTCGTCGTGTTGTATTGAGGTGAGTAATAGATGTGGGTGATGACCAGCGGGTTCGAAACCCCGGTATACCACTTTGTGACGCTGTATAGCGGCGAGACACGCACACTCTTGAGAGTGCGGGGTCGATCATGAACTGGAGACTATATATTAGTCCGACCTGTTGATACTGTATTATTGGCTATTCTCGAGCCGTCGAACCCCCTTCTTGGGCGGTTGAGTATACTTGTGGGCCGTGAGCCAATTATTGGATCCCGCGAGGATCGTTATCATTGTCTTATCATATAGACATGCTAGTTTACTACTAGTCCGCAACTATTTCTGTTATTATGCTAATTCCAATCTCCGGAACTTGATATTACTATTTTCCAACCGAAAAATGATAAAAAGAGTTTTCAAAAACTACTTTTGAGCCTGCGAGGCTGTATCTGCATATTAGCTGACTAGTAGTGGATCGGGCTGCGCGCCGCAGCGAGATATATGTTGGATCGGACTGCACGCCGCAGAATATCTCTATGAGATGTGCTTGGGCTGTAGGAGCCCCTCCGGAGTCTGAACCCCCACAGTGAGCACGGGTACCCAAAAATTGGAGTCGGGCTACGTGCCGTAGCGGTCATATCATGCATTGCATTGCATTTAGCTACATCTGCTAGCTGTTATGCTATTTATTGGTAATTGTTGGCACAGGTACAGTGAATATTGATTCTATGACAGGGTAGCCGATTATAGTTTTACATAGTGCTTTATTGCGGATTTCTTATCTGCGCTGTCTTACCCTTGTTTATTACCACTGAGTCTGGCGGTACTCATTTTACTCCCTGCACCTTGTGTGCAGATCCAGGTACCTCTCAGCAGTGATCCAGTAGCTGTGCGAGGCATTGTGCGGGATAGTCGAGGTAGCTGCAGCGTCCGCAGGACCTGACTCCCCTTCTAGCTGTCATTTCTTATCTTGTTGTATTTCTTTTCCGCACTGAGTTTATTATAAACTTTATTACACTTCTGTTCTTTAGAGGCTCATGACTCTTGACCCTTCGGTCTATGGGAGTTAGTATATTTTGGGACTTGGTCTCCCCGCTTGTTGGTATAAGTATTACTATTGTTTCATATTTTGAAATGCTTAAATGGGTTAAAGAGAGCTTCAAGCTCCGTTGTTGATATTGATTGGTCAGGCTGGCTTAGCAATGTGCTGGGCGCCATCACGACCGGATTTGGGGTCGTGACAAGTTGGTATCAGAGCCTAGGTTTACTAGGCCTCGTGAGTCTTGAGCCGGTTAGTAGAGTCTTGTGGATCGGTATGGGGACGCCTGTACTTATCCTCGGGAGGCTGCGAACCTTTAGGAAACACTTCACTTTTCTTGAACTCTGTCGTGTGATCTTGTTGCTCTGAGAACTGAACTTCTATATTCTATTCCCTCGCAGATGGCGAGAACGCGAGCATCAGGACGAGGTGGACGACCTCTATTGCCGCCTGTTAGAGGCCGTGGGCGCGGTCATGCTAGAGGTAGAGGTAGGGCAGCTGAGGCAGTGCCAGCTGACCCGCCCGTTGTACCAGTTCAGGAGTAGCCCCCAGTGGTTGATGCTCCAGCAGCCCCAGTTCAGGGCCAGACTATATCTATTGCTATTCCTGGTCTTCAAGAGACTCTTGCTCAGATATTATCAGTGTGTTCCGGTTTGGCTCAGGTAGTTTCAGCTACCGCTACTGTAGCGACATCTCAGTCAGGGGGTGGTCAGCAGACCCCTGCAGCTCGCACACTTGACCCGGTTGTTCAGGGACTTCAGACGCCAGAGGCGGTCCCCGCTCAGGTGGTTGCACCGGTTATTCCTCCAGCTGCACCAGCTCCAGCTCCAGAGCACATGGTTCAGGTTATGCCCGACGACGAGCAGCATCGTCTTGAGAGATTTGGTAGACTTCAGCCACCCCATTTCAGTGGCGTTGAGAACGAGGATGCCCAGAGTTTCTTGGACAAGTGTCAGAGGATGTTGCGGATGGCTGGTATTCTTGAGTCCATCGGAGTTTCATTTACTACCTTTCAGTACACTGGTCCCGCATTTGATTGGTGGGAAGAGTTTGATAGGCGTAGGCCTGCAGGAGCAGCACCTCTCACATGGCAGCAGTTCTCTACTCTCTTTCTAGAGAAATATGTACCTCGGTCTCGTCGCGAGGAGCTACGTTGCCAGTTCGAGTGGTTGGTTCGGGGCGACATGTCTGTGACTCAGTATGAGCTTAGATTCACACAGTTGGCTAGGCATGCCACATGGATGATCCCCACTGATAGGGAGAGGATCAGGAGGTTCATTGATGGCCTCAACTACTCTATCCGTATTCTTATGACCAACGAGCGAGTTCTGTCATCATCGTTTGAGCAGGTAGCTGATATGGTACGCTCCATTGAGGCGGATCGTCGCCGAGAGAGAGAGGAGCGGGAGGCCAAGAGGCCTCGTGGTTCTGGTAGTTTCAGTGGTGCTCCGTCCAGAGAGCATTCCCAGCAGAGCCGAGGTCGCTCATCTAGAACTTCTCATTCAGGCCGCCCTGAGCAGAGCAGAGGTTCTTATGGTCGTGGTCGACAGGGGTTTCAGCAGGGTCAGTCATCACTTAGTGCCCTCCCAGCCCAGAGTGCAACACCTACTTCTCCAGCACCAGGTGCATGTTATGAGTGTGGTGAGTTTGGCCACATGAGGAGACGGTGCCCTCGACTACGTAGGGGCAGGACTCAGCAGAGGGATCAACCCTCCTCTTCAGCACCATCTCAGGCTAGTAGAGGTGGAGGTCAGTCTTCTCGTGGTCGCCCCAGGGGCGAGGAGAGATCTGGTGGAGGCCAGGCACGGTTCTATGCACTTCCTGACAGGCGTGATGCAGTTGCCTCCGATGCTGTGATTACAGGTATCATTTCTGTCTGTCACAGAGATGCCTCTGTTCTATTTGATCCAGGGTCCACATATTCTTACGTGTCCTCTTATTTTGCACATCACTTGGGTGCGACTCGTGGTAGTCTTGATTTACTTGTTCATGTATCCACCCCCGTGGGTGATACGATTGTTGTGGATCATGTCTATAGATCCTGTGTTATATCTATTGGGGGTCTGGAGACCCAGGCAGATTTGTTATTGTTGGGGATGGTGGACTTTGACGTTATATTGGGTATGGACTGGTTGTCTCCGTATCATGCGATATTGGACTGTCATGCTAAGACAGTTACGTTGGCCATTCCTGGTATTTCTCAGATTGAGTGGCGGGGTTCGACTGATTTCGTCCCTAGCCGTGTTATTTCGTTCTTAAAAGCTCAGAAGATGGTTGAAAAAGGGTATTTATCGTACTTAGCTTTTGTGAGAGATGTGGGAGCTGAATCTCCTAGCATTGATTCTGTACCTGTTGTGAGGGACTTCCCAGATGTATTCCCCTCAGACCTGCCGGGCATGCCGCCGGATAGGGATATTGATTTTGGCATTGACTTGGTGCGGGGCACTCAGCCCATATCCATTCCTCCTTATCGAATGGCACCAGCCGAGTTGAAAGAACTAAAAGAGCAGCTTCAAGAGCTTCTGGATAAGGGTTTCATCCGCCCTAGTGTGTCTCCGTGGGGTGCGCCGGTATTATTTGTTAAAAAGAAAGATGGTTCCATGCGAATGTGTATTGATTATCGACAATTGAACAAAGTAACAGTGAAGAACAAGTACCCTCTACCGCGCATAGATGATTTGTTTGATCAGTTACAGGGTGCGAGGGTGTTTTCTAAGATCGATCTTCGTTCAGGCTATCATCAGCTGAAGATCAGGGACTCGGATATTATGAAGACTGCATTTAGGACCCGATATGGTCATTATGAGTTCCTTGTGATGTCGTTTGGGCTGACCAACGCCCCAGCAACATTTATGCATCTGATGAACAGTGTGTTCATGCCTTATTTGGATTCATTTGTGATTGTGTTCATTGATGACATTCTAGTCTACTCCCGTAGTTAAGAGGAGCATGCTCAACATTTGAGTATTGTGTTGCAGAGATTGAGAGAGGAGAAACTATATGCTAAATTCTCCAAGTGCGAGTTTTGTCTCGAGTCCGTAGCATTTCTGGGACATGTGGTGTCTCTTGATGGTATTCAGGTTGATCCTAAGAAGATAGAGGCGGTGCAGAGTTGGCCTAGACCGTCCTCAGCTACAGAGATCAGGAGTTTTCTTGGTTTGGCGGGATATTATCGCCGGTTTGTTCGGGGATTTTCATCCATTGCTTCTTCATTGACTAAATTGACCCAGAAGGGTGCACCATTCGTGTGGTCGGATGAGTGCGAGGGGAGCTTTCAGAAGCTCAAGACAGCTTTGACCATAACTCCAGTGTTAGTATTGCCATCAGCTTCAGGTTCATATACCGTTTATTGTGATGCCTCGAGAGTGGGGATAGGTTGTGTGTTGATGCAGGAAGGTAAGGTAATTGCTTATGCTTCTCGGCAGTTGAAGCCACATGAGAAGAACTATCCTGTTCATGATTTGGAGCTAGCCGCCATTGTTCATGCATTGAAGATTTGGAGACACTATTTGTACGGTGTGTCTTGTGAGGTGTATACCGACCATCGTAGTCTCCAACACTTGTTCAAACAGAAAGACCTTAATTTGAGACGGCGGAGATGGCTGGAGTTGCTGAAGGATTATGACATTACTATATTATATCATCCGGGGAAGGCCAATGTGGTGACCGATGCTTTGAGCCGGAAGGCGGTCAGTATGGGGAGCTTGGCATATATTCCAGCTGAGGAGAGGCCACTTGCTTATGATGTTCAAGTGCTAGCCAATCGGCTAGTGAGGTTAGATATTTCGGAGCCCAGCAGGGTATTGGCTTGTGTTGTATCTCGGTCATCTCTATATGATCGTATTCGTGAGCGCCAGTATGATGATCCATATTTGGCTGTCCTGAGGGACAGAGTTCATCATGATGATGCTAGAGATGTCACCATTGATAGTGACGGCGTATTGAGGATGCAGGGCCGGATATGCGTGCCCAATGTTGATGGCCTTCGTGAGTTGATTTTGGAGGAGGCCCATAACTCGCGGTATTCTATCCATCCAGGAGCCGCGAAGATGTATCAAGATTTGAAACAACACTATTGGCGGAGAAAGATGAAAATGGACATTGTCAGACATGTAGCACGGTGCCTCAACTGTCAGCAGGTTAAGTACGAGCACTAGAGGCCCGGTGGTGTATTTCAGCGCATTGCTATTCCTGAGTGGAAATGGGAGAGGATCACTATGGACTTTGTTACTGGACTCCCTCGGACGGCGAGGAAGTTTGATTCGGTATGTGTGATTGTGGATAGACTGACCAAGTCAGCTCACTTTATTCCAATTAGTACTACCTACTTATCGGAGCGGTTGGCATCGATCTTTATTCGAGAGATTGTTCGATTGCATGGAGTCCCAGTGTCGATCATATCCGACAGGGGTACTCAGTTCACTTCTCAGTTTTGGAGAGCATTTCAGCGAGAGATGGGTACACGGGTTGGGTTGAGTACAGCATTTCACCCCCAGACAGACGGACATTCTGAGCGCACTATTTAGATCTTGGAGGATATGTTGCGAGCTTGTGTGATTGATTTTGGTGGTTCGTGGGATGAGTTCCTACCACTTGCCGAGTTTGCCTACAACAACAGTTATCAGTCGAGTATTCAGATGGCCCCGTATGAGGCATTGTATGGCAGGCGGTGTAGATCCCCGTGGGATGGTTTGAGCCTGGTGAGGTTAGATTGATAGGGACTGAGTTAGTCCAGGATGCTCTGGATAGAGCAAAGTTGATCCAGGAGAGGCTTCGTACAGCACAGTCTCGCCAGAAGAGTTATGCGGACCGTAGAGTTCGAGAGTTGTCTTTCATGGTTGGTGACAGAGTATTGTTGAAGATTTCACCTATGAAGGGTGTCATGAGGTTTGGGAAGAAAGGAAAGTTGAGTCCCGGGTACATTGGTCCTTTTGAGATACTTAGGAGAGTTGGAGAGGTGGCATATGAGTTAGCCTTGCCACCCAGTTTATCCGGCGTTCATCCGGTATTCCATGTGTCTATGCTCCGGAAGTACATTGGAGATCCGTCTCATGTATTAGACTTCAGTACCATTCAGCTTGATGGTGATCTATCCTATGATGTGGAGCCTATTGCCATTTTGGGACGGCAGGTGAGAAAATTGAGGTCTAAGGAGATTGCATCAGTTAAGGTTTAGTGGAGAGGTCGACCCGTGGAGGAGGCCACTTGGGAGATCGAGCGGGAGATACGGAGCAGATATCCTCACTTGTTTGAGACTTCAGGTATGTTTCTCGACCCGCTCGAGGACGAGCGTTTGCTTAAGAGGGGGATAATGTGACGACCCGGCCCGTCGTCACGAGAATTACCACCCCGTTACGTTGTAAATGCATGTTTTATGATTTTATATCAGTGTTAGAGTCTATCGGGTGAGTTAGGAGTGAATTGGATTGAAAATGAGGCATATAGCCTTTTTGAAGGAGATTTGAATAAGGAAAGTCAACCCGGAGTTGACTATTTGGTGAGAGGGCTCGGAATCGGATTCTGATGATTCGGTTAGTTCCGGAAGGTGATTTGTGACTTAGGGGAGCAATCGGAATTGAATTTGGAGGCCCGGTGTAGAAATAGGCTTGAATTGGCTAAGGTTGAATTTTGGCGAAATCCGAACGGTAGGTGAGATTTTGATCCGGGGGTCGGAATGGAATTCCGACGACAGTTGCAGTAGCTCCGTTAGGTGATTTTGGATGTGCCTGCAAAATTTCAGGTCATTCGGACGTCGTTTGGTCGGGTTTTTGATTGAATGTGTAATTCGGAATGTTTTAAGGAATTTAGGCTTGAATATGATGAGAATTATGGGTTTTGGTGTTATTAGACGTGTTTTGAGGATTGGAACAAGTTCGAATAAGGTATTAAGATGTGTTGGTGTGGTTGGATGAGGTCCCGGGGGCCTCGGGGTGTTTTCGGATGGTTAAACGGGAGAAAAATGTGGAAAATTGCAGATTTGTGTTCTGGTTCTGTGGTTTTCGCTCCTGCGGAAATGGGGGCGCAGGAGCGAGTCCGCAGGAGCGGACAAGAAGGCGCAGAAGCGGGCTAGACCGCTGAAGCGGAGCCTGGTCCACAGGAGCGGCTACGCAGGAGCGAGGTCTAGACCGCAGAAGCGGCCAAGGGGGGAGATGGGGAATTCCGCAGAAGCGGAATGGTGATCGCATAGGCGAGTCCGCAGGAGCGGACACTTGTACAAAGAAGTGCGAAAGACCGCAGAGGCGGAGGGGATTCCACAGGAGCGAACCCACAGGAGCGGTCCATGGATCGGGGGTGCGAAAATGGCCAAAAGGGCCTGGGTTCGCGAAAGCGACCATTTGGTCGCAGAAGCGGTTCCGCAGGGGCGGAATTTTATCTGCAAAAACGAAAATCGCAGTGAGTAATTGTATCAGAAGTTAGAAAATTTCAGAAACATTTCACACATTTGGGTCTCGGCTTTAGAGGCGATTTGGGCGATTTTGAAGAGAAACTCAAGGGAAATCATCGGGTAATCAACTATGGACTTAAACTATGATTAGTATTGGTAATATTATGCAATTATATCATGAAAATGGAGGAATTTGGGGTAATTTATGGAGGATTTAGCCCTAGGCTTGAACTTTAGAAAATCAAGGTTTTGAATGGCCAAATGGAGTCCGAATTTGTTAAAATTGATATGCTTAGACTCGTATCGAGATGAGGGTTCCGAATATGTGACTTTTGTAATTTTTCGACAAGCGTACCGAAAGTCGGGTTTTGACAACTTTGGGAATTTTGATGTAAATTGAGTTGTATTGATTGGGTGTCGTCCCATTGGCCTAATTTGTTGTGTTTCTACTGTATTTGATCGGATTCTACGCGTGCGGAGCTTGATTCTCGTGGCAAGGTCATTGTGGAGTAGTCGTCGCGCCGTATTGAGGTGAGTAATAGATGTGGGTGATGACCAGCGGGTTCGAAACCCCGGTATACCACTTTGTGACGCTGTATAGCGGCGAGACACGCACGCTCTTGAGAGTGCGGGGTCGATCATGAACTGGAGACTATATATTAGTCCGACCTGTTGATACTGTATTATTGGCTATTCTCGAGCCGTTGAACCCCCTTCTTGGGCGGTTGAGTATACTTGTGGGCCGTGAGCCAGTTATTGGATCCCGCGAGGATCGTTATCATTGTCTTATCATATAGACATGCTAGTTTACTACTAGTCCGCAACTATTTCTGTTATTATGCTAATTCCAATCTCTGGAACTTGATATTACTATTTTCCAACTGAAAAATGATAAAAGAGTTTTCAAAAACTACTTTTGAGCTTGCGAGGCTGTATCTGCATATTAGCCGACTAGTAGTGGATCGGGCTGCGCGCCGCAGCGAGATATATATATGTTGTATCGGGCTGCACACCGCAGTAAATCTCTATGAGATGTGCTTGGGCTGTAGGAGCCCCTCCGGAGTCTGAACCCCCACAGTGAGCACGGGTACCCAAAAATTGGAGTCGAGCTACGCGCCGTAGCGGTCATATCATGCATTGCATTGCATTTAGCTACATCTGCTAGCTGTTATGCTATTTATTGGTAGTTGTTGGCACAGGTACAGTGAATATTGATTCTATGACAGGGTAGCCGATTATAGTTTTACATAGTGCTTTATTGCGGATTTCTTATCTGCGCTGTCTTACCCTTGTTTATTACCACTGAGTCTGGCAGTACTCATTTTACTCCCTGCACCTTGTGTGCAGATCCAGGTACCTCTCAGGAGACTTGATTCGGTAGCTACTTGGAGGCATTGTGCGGGATAGCCGAGGTAGCTGCAGCGTCCGTAGGACCTGACTCCCCTTCTAGCTGTCATTTCTTATCTTGTTGTCTTTCTTTTCCGCACTGAGTTTGTTATAAACTTTATTACACTTATGTTCTTTAGAGGCTCATGACTCTCGACCCTTCGGTCTATGGGAGTTAGTATATTTTGGGACTTGGTCTCCCCGCTGTTGGTATAAGTATTACTATTGTTTCATATTCTGAAATGCTTAAATGGGTTAAAGAGAGCTTCTAGCTCCGTTGTTGATATTGATTGGTCAGGCTGGCTTAGCAATGTGCT
This sequence comes from Nicotiana noctiflora, assembly GCA_032618575.1. Lineage (NCBI taxonomy): Eukaryota > Viridiplantae > Streptophyta > Magnoliopsida > Solanales > Solanaceae > Nicotiana > Nicotiana noctiflora. Next base: position 67,023 of record JASVEL010013755.1, on the reverse strand, counting down.
GGGCGCCATCACGACCGGATTTGGGGTCGTGACAGATACGGTCTGCGTATATACTACCCTTCTCATACCTCACTTGTAGGATTTTATTGGGTTGTTGTTGTTGTTGTTGTATTATGGGACAAAGGGGGCAAGTGCATAGTAGTCAATTACGGGACCCCATTTAAGTCATAGCCAAAGTTTATGAGTTTTTTGTAAGTTTAGCCACTTCACATTCAATCTCTGATATATACAAAGGGGGTGCACAGTAGCCAAAGTTGCAAAATTTGATGTCCGAATTTACAAAAATTGTCTGAAGTTTGGCATATTGCTTGTACAAATAAAGTTCAAATATTTTTATCTGGACTTCAAGCATATATGACTGTACTTGGGGCATATATGACCGAACTTCAGATATTTATTAACTGAATATCAAACATATATGACTAAACTAGTGAAGTTGTTGCGCTTCGCGCAAGAATGAAGATATCATTTTGAATTACCAAACTGTTATTTCGAATTTTTCTTATTAGAAAGGAGAAAATGAAAATTTTCACTTTGAATTATAAGCTTGACTTCTATAAATATTTTACAAAGTTTAGAGATAATAAAATAAGAACCCCCTCCATTCCTTTTTACTTGTCTATTATACTAAAAGTAGATTTTCACAATTTTAGCAAATCATGAGAAAGACAAACCCATTTTTCTTATTTTATCCTTATCATTAACTACTCAATCCCCAAATTATTTTTTAATACTTTTTGAAATACTATCACTATTGCAGGTAAAATTGTAAAGTATGTATTCCATTAATTTTTTTTTAAAAGGGGAATGCAAAATCTAAAGTGGATAAGTGGACAGAGAGTAACAGATTAACCTACTTTGCTAGTTGAGCCTAGATTTGCTACGTAATTATGGAAATGAAAAGTAAAATAAAATGGGTGTATCTTTACTTGATTTTAACAATTTCTTGGGAATTGATCTGTTCTACACATTTAAGTACGAATAAGGTTTGAAACGAAAATCAAGTCTCAATTTAACTGTCAATTTTATTTTCAAGGGATAAAAAATTCTCATGAAAAAAAAAGGAGGGATGGAATACTGTGCTGCTATTAGGTCTATATAGAATTGAACTGGGAAACAAAGATTAAAAACTAATAAGCATATATCAACTAATTAAAACTTCATGACAACTAAACTTTATATGCACAATAATCTTATGAATATAACAACACTAAAGAAATTTAAGTGATTTTACTATATACATTTCAGAATGTTATGACGTATTACCTTGGAATAAGTCGTAGCAAATATGTGTAAATCAATGTTTTAGAATTAGGTCTTCATCACATTTCAAGGCATTCGTATGAACACATCAAATAAAAAATTTATGAAGAAAATTCCAAGACAATACATCATTACAATTTACATCCAACATCACTCGTGGATAGATTATCTAAGAAAACTTAAAATATGGCAAAATAGTAATGTCATTATTTTTATAAAATAAATCCATCTTTACTGATTAGACATCATTATAATTCTTTTAACATTTTATATACATAAACTTTTGATTGAAAAGGTCGTCTAGGTTAAATATGAAACAACATATTTACAACAATATGTGAAATTGAATACAAAAAAGAAATAATAATGAGAAAGAGAATAAAATTATAAAATAAAAATATTCGGATATCAACAATATTGTTTCATTTCTCTAGAATGATAAAGAGGAAAGGCAACAAACAAAACAGAAATGCAAAAAAATGATGATGTATCCCACAAATCGGCCATAGCAAAAATGACGAAAAAGTTAGAAACTGAGAATATAAGAGATGAAGGATGTAATAAAAAAATGCATGCAACATCAAGTTCAAACGATTTTTTTTTTAAATAATGATTAAAAATCCCTATTTTTTGGTGGAAGATAAAAGAAGTAATATCTGGTTTGTCATTCCCCTCCATTGTGTGCTCCCTTCACAACAGTTGTTGTGTTCATATTTGTGACTGTTCTTCCTTCATACGATTAATTTCCTTCATTTATTTCCTGAAAATTAAGAAGTACTGGAAAAGAAAATTTTTAGAAACTGAAAAAGGGGGCGGCAGATAGTTGGCATGATATATACTACTATAAGTAAAATAAATTACTTGTATTTAACTAAATTTGGTGTATCTTGGCTTTCGTAAGGAAAACAGACCGACAATTTCAATTCTATAGCACATATAGTGTTCTGTGGTCTTTTATTAGAAAAAAGTAATCATAACCTTTCAATTGCTAAAAGAAACGCCGATATGTTCATTAGTAGTGACGTTTGGCGTTTAACCCAAAAATAAAAAAATCAGGCCGACCTAAAAATGAGAGAAAATTTGCCAAAAAATGAGAGAAAAGATAATTCAATATCTTGGACATAGAGATTTCCACATGACCTTGTGAGGTCCCACAATTATATATATATATATATATATATATATATATATATATATATATATATATATATATATATATATATATATATATATATATATATATATATATATATATATATATATATATATACATACATATATATATATATATATACATACATACATATATATAGATTGTGTGCCTCTACAGTGGCACATTCTATATTTATTTAAGAGATAATGCATAAATACCCCATCAAACTTGTTCAGAAAAGTCATTTATACACCTAAACTTTACAGGTGGACTAAAACCCCACTATTCTAGTTTGAAGTGAATTTATTTCATTCATGAAAGCTGACTTGGCAAAGAATGTGCTATCAGATTCTTACATGCGCGTGGAAAGAAAGAAAAAGGTTAAAAACTAACTTAACTTTACACCTGTCATCTTTGTGTTTGGATGTTGTCAACTAATTAGACTTAATTATTTATTCTTAATATCTTTTTTATTTTTTGTTTTTCATGTTTTATTCTTTACTCTTTCCTTTCTTTTCTTTCTCCTCTTTCTCTCTTCTCCTTAATCGTCTTCCATGTTCGTGGTCTTTAATGTCAAACCAAATTATTTCTGTCCGATCAATAATTGGCCAATGTTTTTGGCCGAAAAATTGTCGTCGCCACCAAAAACCCCATTGTCCCTCACCAGAAAACTCATTTAGAACGGCCATCTTTGTCATCCGAGAATCAAGGACCATGTTATCAAAAATTGATTGAATTCCAACAAAATCTCTGTTTTACTTTCAAGGCTTGCATAATATAAGTCATATTTAGTAAAAATTGGAGCTTGTCCAATTGGGTCTTCTTCTGAAAATTGTAGTACCTACAAAAGAAAGTACCTTTTGCATTGAAATTAATCAACCCAAATTTGTTCTGATTCGCAACATAAAATCAATGAAAATTTGATAAATATGGACTAAGTTCTTGGACCAGCCATCTCCAAACAAAAAAAAAACCATACGACTGATAAAGTCAATAGCTTGAAAATTTACTCTCAAACTTAACCAGAATTTAATTTGAACTTGCTAGAAATTTTTTCTTGAATGCTCTGATTTTTGTTTTCTCTCTGTCCAATGGTTTTTTTTTTCTCTTTTTATTCTTGTGAACTGTTCCTACTCTCGCTTGTCGTCCAAGGAAGAAGATTTGGCAGGAGAGAGGTCGTAGGTCTGTGATGTTTAGTGTAGAAAGGAAGAAAAAGATGATGGAAGGAAGAAGTGAAGGAAATGATGGGGTGAATTTTTTCTGGTTGGGGAGGTGCTCTATTGAAAAAGAAGAAAAATAGAAAATAAATGTGACAAAAGCAACCTGCTAGCGCGTGTAAAACACAGTTCGGACAGAATCTGGTTGTAATATTTTAGGGGCCAAATAAATTCACTTAAAATTAGAATAGTGGGGTATTAGATTACCCATAAAGTATAGGTGTGTAAATGACTTTTTTGGACAAGTTTAGTGGGCAGTTTATGCATTATCTCTTTATTTAAACAAAATGAGGATCATAAAGTAGAAACTTCTAGTATAGATGGTCCAATTTTTCAGGCCTTAATTTCCCCAAAGCAAAACGTGCATGATGTGTTTCCTGCACCTCGAAGTGGAAGAAAATAAAAAGGAAAAGGGTTGGAAATTGACCTTTTTTTCTTTCTTACCGTACCATTCATCAAATATTATTACAAAAAAAACTATAACAAACTTATATTCCTACCGTTTCAATTTATGTGAACATGTTTGGTTGGGCACGAAGTTTAAGAAAAAATAACGACTTTTAGAATTTGTGACCCTAAACAAGTCAAAAAGGGGCTTCGAGTATTTGTGTGGTTATAAAAGCTTCTCATTAAGGGTAAAATTGTAAGTTTAAGCAAAATTGTTTTCAAATTTAGAAAGAGTTCATTCTTTTTGGAACGGACAAAAAAGGAAATAGGATCACATAAATTGAAACGGAGGGAGTAACATATTTGGCCGAACTTCTAAAATCAGCTTATTTTGAGAAGTGCTTTTTTTAAAAGTACTTTTCAAAAAAGTGCTTTTACAGATAAACAGTTTGTGTTTAGCTAATTAATTTCAAAAGCACTTTTAAGCAGTAATTTGTATTTAGTCAAACTTTAAAAGTTGTTTATAAGTGTATTTTTCTCAAAAGCACTTCTCAAAAAAGTACTTTTTGAGAGAAACTGCTTTTTTCTACTTCTCAAAAGCTGCTTCTGTTTTCCACAAAAATACTTTTTTCATTCTAAAAGCATCCCCAAACACCTCAATTTTTGGACAAACGCATTATTGACCATAAAAAGCACTTTTTGCCCAAAAAAAACATGGCCAAAACAGACTATTAGCGTAATTCCTCAAAGAAAGTTTGGAGAGGGTATTGTATGTGCAAATATTATCCCTAACTTACAAAGATAGAGAGGTTCTTCTTGATAGACCCTCGGTTGAAGACAGACCTAATTTTAATAATAACAAAAATAAATACGGTAGTGGAGAAGCCATGAAAGAAGTAGGAATAAAACAGGATAATGAGATAATTGAAGCAACTAGTGCTGATCATTACAGCCCTGGCTTGGGCATTCACCATCTCAGCCTTCGCCTTCGACAGCTCGGACTCGAGCCTTACAATCATGTTCGCTCGTACATAATCATTTGCATGAGAGGTCCATATTTGCACCTCAAGGGTGGAAACCTTAGCCAAAGCACTCTCTTTGGCTGCAACTTGGGCATCTACAAGAGCCTGCAGCTCGCTAAACTCACGTTTGGCCCATCCAACTTCGCCCCAAAGTTGTTCCATCTCTACCGTCTTGCTCTCCAAATGGAATATCAAAACGTTAATCTCCAAAGATAAAAAGATTAGCATACATCAATATGAAATACATGATACAAGAAGCTTAAGGAATTTCTCCTTATCCAAAGCTTTTCGCACGCTAGCCTCCTAGCGAAGCAGCTCAGACTTAAGCCTGTCAAAGGCATGTGAAAGAAAATGCAATAAGAAATGAAGAATATAAAACCAGAATAATCCTATCCCGGCTACCGAAGCTTACCATAAAGCCAAGCCGCTGAGCTCGCCAATGTTCTATAGCTTAGTGTCCCCCAAAGCGCCTTTGGTATGAAAAGAAGGAGGCGTCACATGATCCTCGCCCTTCAAAGTACCCTCAATAAAAACGAGGAATGTTCATTCAAAAATGGAGGACTCCAAAGCTGGATGGTCGGTCGAATCACCTCTTTTGAACCGCTGGAATGGCTCGTCCCGTTGTGAGCCTCCTCACACCCCGGAGACCTTTTTCATTTATCATCGACCCTCAACCATAAGGTTGTCAGTCCCTCATCCTCCCCCATAGGGAACTGCCTACCTGCTGCGGCTAAGTTAGTACACTAAAAAGAAAAGCACCATTTTGGGGAAATAAGCCACCAATCGCCTACCGTGATGATTTGCCTCCCATCTTGCTTTGGGAAGGTCTTGCCACCTACGTTTATAATAGGTCAAACATGCTGCTAACTTATGAGATCATTCGACCAAATTAGGGACCTCGTTCGACAACCAAGGAGTTGATACAAAAAATGAATTAGAAAAATGTCGTTATGGAGCCCCTATCCAATCAAAGTGATAAAAATACAGGTATGACACTTACATGTGAAATTCCATTTCTCAAAAAAGGGCAAAAACTCTCCGAGAACGATATCGGTTGTCCGAGCTCAAAAGAACCATCTCATCCATCCCCGGTCCTCATCCTCTTCGCCGTTAACGGTAGGAGACCGGGTGGATCGACACTGCAAGTAATCAAACCCCGATAATGCAGCGGCCGATAAAACCTCACGAGAAGAATGAGGGTAAATTCGAGCCTGGCCTTATCTTTGGAGTATCTTATCGTCTGCACTATCTTCCAAAGGTATAGGTGAGCATGCGCTAAGGTAACCCGATATCTCCTACAAAACTCAAGCACTACCCAGTCGGGGGGACCCGACATAAAAGTATGCGTATACACGCTCAAAACCCCCTTAAAATAGGTCATGATGCTCTCCTTAGAGGAAGGTGCTTGTAGTACCACACCTTCTCCCATCCGTAGTCTTTTATGATCATTTTGAGGGTTTCCTCCGCTACTGATGAGAAGAACCTCTACACATGCTCCCGGGGTCCTTGAACGTTGGGAGGTCTCTTTAACATAAAGTCTCTCCTCTTGACAAAGCACCTCGAGACCCACTCATCGAACATCGACGGTGTACCACCTATCGAACACGGAACAGAGGCATAACACCCCCCTTCTTGATGAGCGGGTCAATCTAGTAGTCATGGCTACGATAAAATAAGCAAAGGGTGGGTATAGATTTGGGCAAAGATTTGAGTTGAAACGACAGGAAAACTAGCACAAAACACCAAGTTCTATGGAAGAAATAGTTATTCAGAGTAACAAAATCTCCACTTGAGAAGCAAGTGAATGATTATATAGGGACAAAGCAGTGGTTGCTCGCCTACCCAAAAAGCCAATTAATTCTAGCCGTGTTAACGTCACTTTTTTCTTGGGAAATGTACTGGCAGGACCACCCCGGGGTCCCTTTATCAGATTGCACGAATGCGGATATCCCACAAAATTCTAGAGGTATTGAGACCTCAAGGATTTCTCGCTGTCACAAGCATAGGCTCCAAAGAAGCTGTCGACCTAACTTCAAGACGGTACCCGATTTCGGGGTCCCGATCGCTCCAAGTACGGGCTCCAAAGAGATAATGTTAAAATTCAAAGGTTAACTCCGCAAGAGCGGCGAGACATAAAGAATGGAAATACTTGGAGCAGAAAACCCCTTTTGCATTGCCAAAAATATATCTACAAGGGGCGTCTTGTCACGACCCTAGTTCACCAATCGTGAACATGTCGTGATGGCACCCAGTCTCCACGACTAGGTAAGCCTAACACGTTGCGGAATATACAAGCTTATGCACATTTAATAAAAATTAGCGGGAAATGAGACAAAAGGAATGTAATCCGTGCTACTTGGCACATACACCCGTCAAATACACTGTATAAAACACTACCAAGACCCGGAATCCCACGGGTAACACAGACTGAAAGAGAACATACAACTGTAGCTCTATGTATAAAGAGTATCTAACAACGGAATGAAGAAGAAAAAAACATCTACTAGCACTAGAATAGAAGGAAGGCCTCCGGATCCGCGGACGTAGCAGATCATACCTCGAGGTCTCCCAAAGCGCCGCTGAATCACCTGGTGTGAGCCTGTCCTGATGTACCTGGATCTGCACAACAAAAGTGTGCAGAAGAGTAGCATGAGTACACCACGGCGGTACTCAGTAAGTGCCAAGCCTAACCTCGATGGAATAGTGACGAGGAAGGTCGGAGCCCTACTGAGAGAACAATAACATAATGATAATAATAATAATAAGCAGTTTAAGTAATAACAAATCTGAAATAACAACAATAAAGTGATTGCTACAACCGCCTACAATTAAGCTAACTCAATAAAAACTCAATCAGCAAGTCCAGGACCTGGGAGAATTGAACCCACAGTCCTACTCTATAATCAACAGTCTAGGAGCTACGGGAATTTAACCCGCAGTCCCAATAACGGTATCTCCGGGTCTCCGAGAATCGAACCCGCAGCCCATGTCTCAATACCTCAAGATGTATCTCAATATCTCAGGATCTCCGGGAATAGAACCCCAATCCGTATCTCAATAATATATCAATAAACTCCGGTCTCCGGGAATCGAACCCGCAGCCCTTGGATCTCCGGGAATTGAACCCGCAGTCCACAAACAATAGCAATTCCGGGTCTTTGCAAACCCACAACCCTGGGATCTCCGGGAATTGAACCCGCAGTCCACCAACACAACAAATAAAGAAAACGCACACAGAAAACATAATATGCTTAACTACAACTTCACCGAGGACTAGTGCCAACAATTATCAAGAAGTTCAAGTAGGACAATTAGGCAATTAGACAGATAAATCCTACCTAATCATGCTTCCCTCACGAATACCAGGTAAAGGTCACAATTTAATAATTAAGAACAGAAATATCACGGATTGGACAATTTAAGCAAAGTGAGTTACAACAACTAGCGCATGTACATGCCCGTCACCTCGCGTACAAGGCATTTAAACTATCACATAATGTCCTAGGGGTAAAGGTTCCCCCACACGAGGTTAGACAAGCCACTTACCTCGATTCCGATACAAAACCGCTAAGAGACAACCCTCTTGCCGCGAATATCCGACTCCGAGTGACCCGAATCTAGTCAAACCAATTACACAGTATAAATAACATCGCAAGTAACTAACTACAATGATAAAATTACAGCTACGGCGCGAAAGTGGGTGAAATGACCAAAATACCCCTGAATCCATCGGCTCGGAATTGAAATCTTTTTACATTTTCAGAACCCTCGTACTCTCACGAGTCTAACCATATAAAAATCTCCCAAAACGGACCACAAATGGCCCTTCAAATCCCAAATTTAAAGTTTTTGCTCCAAGCCCTAATTTCTTACAATTTTGCTATGTTTTCATAAATTTCAAGGATGATTCTTCAATAAAATCATGTATTTAGTTCATAGGACTTACCTCTAATCACTTCTTGTCAAAACCCCTTCAATTCTCGTCCAAAAGCTCTCAAGAATGACCAAAAATGGTGGAAAAATGGGTTTGGTTCGCGGATGAAATATTATTAAACATTCTGCCCAGGTATTTTGTTCACCGCGATCGCGGGAAATGTTTCGCGATCGCGGAGAACAAATTCTTGGCCAAAAATTACCCTTCGCGATCGCGGGAAATGCCTCGCGATCGCGGTGAACAACTTCCAGTTCCTCCGGACAGGCTTCAGTAAAATGGTCATAACTTTTTACACACAACTCCAAATGACGAATGGTTTGATGTTCTGGAAACTAGACACATAGGGCTATAACTTTCAAGTGTTGATCATTTCCTGAATCCTTATACATTTCTAGATACAAGCTTCCAAATCCATTTATGGGTTTTAGATATCCTTCTCGGACAGCATAGAGTGTAACGTACATAACTTTTTCTATATATTTCCAAATGAGGAGTTCTTTAGCTTTCTGAAAACTAGACACGATGGGCTACAACTTTCGTTTTTGAATTACCTCAAAATACCTTTTAGATAAAAAGATATGATCTTCCAAAATAGGAACTGCGCGACAGAAATTTCTTCTTCGCGATCGCGAAGCAATCTACGCGATCGCGATTCATTAGTTTTTTTCTCACATTTTACTCACCGCGATCGCGACCAATACCCCGCGATCGCGTAGAGCACTGCTGTAGGCAAAAACCAGCAGTGAAAAATGGCCTAGAAATGGTCCGAAACCACCCCGAAACTCACCCGAGGCCCCCGGGACCTCAACCAAAAACACCAACACTTCCTATAACCTTATTCAAACTTGTTCCAATCATCCAAACACGTCCATAAACACAAAAATTATCAATTTACAACGGATTCGAGCCTAAATTTCTTAAAACTTTCCGAATTTCACATTCGATCTAAAACCCGACCAAACGACGTCCGAATGACCTGAAAATTTGCGGACATATCCAAAATCACATAACGAAGCTACAGAAATTGTCGAAATTCCATTCTGACCCCCGGATCAAAATCTCACCTATCGTTCGGATTCGCCAAAATTTCAAACTTCGACATTTCAAGCCTAATTGAGCTACGAACCTCCAAAATACTTTCCGAACGCGCTCCCAACCCCAAAATCACCTAACGGAGCTAATGGAACCATCGGATTTCCGTTCCGAGGTCGTCTTAACACCGTTCCGGCTACGGGCCATTTTCTAACTTTAAAGCTCTCATTTAGGGACTAAGTGTCCCAAAATACTCCAAATTTCAGAACCGACTCTCCCGGCAAACCACAATAGCATAAATGAAGTTAGGGGAACAGTTAAATTGGGGATTGAGGCATAATTTTTCTAAAACGACCGGTCGGGTCGTTACACGTCTTTACAAGAATCATTTCCCCGGGAGTACGTTAATGAAAATAAAAAAGAGAAAGTGCAAATAGATACAATGTCTACTCTTCATTGCCACTATCCTCTGAACCATTTCCAGGATCCTCATTCGGTATGATCAAGAGCGATGACTTTCTCTCCAATTCTCGGGCCTCCTCAATCTCGGTCAAAAGGTGTTCACCTTTGGCTCTGACCTCCTTCAATTTTTCCTTCATCGCCTTCGCTCTAGTATGATAGATAGCCCGATCCAGATTCAGCTCAACCTCTATCGATATGTTAAGTGCTATTTGGTTCGTCGTAATTGTGTCCTTTAGATAAGTAGCAACTTTTCCTTCAGGCTCGGACTTGGTCACAACCAGCGCAGTAATCTCCTTTCGAGCATTTTGGAGAAGAGCATGGGTCTATACCAACTCTGAGGTTGCTACCTCGTTTTGCTCCCTTAGACCGAGGATCTCCATATTCAGTTGCCCGATCTTCGAATCATTTTGTTCGATATGAAAAGAGAAAGGTAAGCCAATCATTATCAAACTGTAGGAGCAAAGGGCGGATTCATGTATGGCAAAATACTTGCTCAGAAAGATAATCCTTTTCCATGAGCGCTCCCTATAAAACAGCCAGAGCTCGCTTGATTCTTTATCCTTTCGGGCGGAGTAAGCCTTCAAATCTCGCAGCTCCGAGGTATGCCTATCACGCTCCTTTTCACGACATGAAATCTCCTTATTCAGCCTGGAGAGGGCATGATAATACATCTCTTTACACTGCCGCATAATAGAAGAATTAGAAGAACGAAGAGTAATGCTCGAGAAAAATAATTTTTTGGATCGGTGGTGAAGCCTAATCAATCCTCGATAAAATCGAGGGCTGTATAACCTAATCAAATGGTTGAGGGTAAAGGTCTCAACCTCAAGCCTATCGGAGAAATGGTGGAGCATCAAGACCAACCTCCAGAAAGAAGGATATATTTGACCAAGCATCACCTGGTATTTGTCTTAAAAATTGAAGATAACCGGATCTATCTCCGGGGGAGAGAGTTAGAAGGATCGACCATACCCAAAGTGAACGGTTAAATGTATACATGAAGGAAACTAGCTTATTAATCCGTTATGTTCTCATTAGAGCGGGGAATCTCCACCTCTGTTGCCTCTCTCCATCAGTAGTCTTTATTCACCTTCCCTATGTTGGTCACAACACTAATGTACTGAGACACGTGTTTGCATCGGCCCAACGCAGATGAGGTTTTGTCTATGGTAAAGCCCTTCGACATATCATGCTCGATAGGGGTACATTGTCTCAAGGTGGGTATCATTTTGGGTTTCCCTTTAGATGTTCGAGATGAAGAGGCAACCTCGTCTATCTGAACCGTCTTAGAGGTTCTAGCCATAACGATGGTGAAATTTCTTTACGAAAGTAAGAAGAAAGAATGTAAAAGGGGATGGGTATTGCTTTGCGAATTTGAAGATTAGAAAAGTAAGAATTAATAAATGATTGGTGCATTTATAGGAACCGTATGGGCAGCGGAAGGGACGAGCTAACATCGGTTCATGGGATTCTCGATGGTCGCGTTTGATGGCGAACCTTGCATGGTTTTTCGGATCATAGAATTTAAGGCTCTGATAGGCTGACTTCACGACGATGATGTCCTCAGAATAAGAAGCTCAAAATCGTTTCCTATTGCTTTGTTCTAGGAATGCGAGGACTATCTGTTAAAACACTTCAGAAGATTACCTCGAAGGCTCAATGCCACATTCGAGTATCCTCCCTCGAGGGTCGTTGATACTCGACCTCAAGGTATCAATGATCACGGTAATGGTTGAAATGGGGAGTTCCCAAGGCACATGACTAGGACAGACAGAGCCTAGTGGACTATTCTAAACCCGAATCAGGGTGTCATCTAGCTGTACCATCTACATATCTTTGTAATTAATGAATTTTGTACTATGTTAGGATTTCCCTCATATATAAAGGGGATCCTTGTCATTTTGTAAACTCTTGTTGCTTCAGTTGCTCCATATGAAATATGCAAGAACATTCTCTCTACTTTTTAATACATTCTCTTGATATTATTGCTTCCATTTATTATTTTCATCATTGTTCGTCATTTATTGCTTATCATTGTCCATAAAGATCCTTCGTTGATTTTATTATAATTGTTAGTCATATTTCAATCACCCTCGATAGCTCACATCCGAGCTCCAAAATCGACCTTGAGGTCTCCGAATTGACAAGCTCGAGGCCCCGATTGTTAACCCATCGGTTTGGTTATAACCTTACTCCTTACTCCTATTTCATTCCTAAGTCTTGCACATAGTATAAATTGCTCAATAACTAGCATAAAAATAGATAATGTATTTTTAGAAACCCATAATTAAATTTAATTGTCATTAATATTTTTACGATAAACAAATAGTCTCACATTGTCAATAAGAAAGAAGAAAATGTCAAAGGTTCAACCACAAGAAGCATCAATAACTTTAAACAAACAACTATATAAGGCATTACGATTATCAATAGAGTATTAATATAGAATCAGCTAACGACCAACACAATATCAACCTTGCAGCACTCTTATCAAAGCATTGAGTGTAAAAATAGGCCATCCTATAGGGACTATTTAAGATGATTCGCACTAATATATATATATATATATATAATTCAGGGGCATAAGCCCAGTGATGTGGCATGCTTTAATGATCAGAATTCTCTCTATTCTTTTCCTAAAAAATTTAAGGCTTTACCCTATTTTTCCCATTAATTAACTAATTCGAACGGTTAACTTATTGGAGAAACACAACGTTCCATTTTCTTTCATTCATAGTTGTAGCTTTACCAAACCATTTCTTCTTGATGACGCCAAATTTGAATGTTGCTATCCATCCTCTTCTTCCGTGGTAAAAAAAGTTCCTTTCATATATTCCATTCTTCAGTGTTCCTTTAATGATTTTTTTTTTACCACTACAAACCCATCAACCCTACGGTCAAAATAGAAGCACCTGTGATTAGTAATGTAAGAAGAAAAGGTGGGTAACCTTTTCCCTTATTAAAAAAATCTATTTACTCTCGATGTTCCTTCAACGTATTTTCCCCTATTTTGTACTTTTTGTTGGTGTACTGCAATTTGGTATTTGTTGGTCAACTGAATTAATTAATAACGAATGGTATATGAAGAATGAAAAGTCAAGGAAAACAGAAGTGGTCTTAAAATAAGGTTTGAATTTTTTTATGAAAATAGTCATCTAAATGACTATAAATTAATCCATTAAGATGCTACCATAAGTTTATAAAGAATTGGTACAGTTTGTAAAAAGGTGGAGGGGCAATTACGTTGAGTCATATAATGCATTATAAATCTAAGATATAGAATTTTGGATTATGGGTTAGTTCTTGTAGTCATATAATGGGTAAGTTTTGGATGCAAAGAAAGTACAAATTGGAGAGATTCAAAGCAATGAGGATTGATTAATATGTACAGCTTGATTTAGATACATAGTTAACCACGAAAATGGCTTCAGGTTTCTGCTTTAGTCAAGAAATCACGAAAAATCTTCTAGCTTGAGTGTGATATCAAGCAATACGATCAATAGAAATTATTTTGAAAAATTAACGTTTTTACATGTAATTCATTGAAACCTTTCATTTTGGACTTTAATTTGTGCACTTTTTACTCATTATTCCCTCTGCCTATAGATAATAGACACGAGGATCTCAACATAGTTGGATTAATAAATTATCTCAGACATAGAAATTGGCAGATGAGTCATGAGTGCATGCAAACAAACTATTATGGTGTGAAGAGGAAGATTGAAAAAATTATCCCACTTTTCTAATTATCTATGTCTCCAAGGGGTGTGAATATTTCTTCCTTTGTGGGAAGACTAAAGGTGTTAACTTCGCAACTACTATCCTTCTGAAAATGAAAGTTCTAATCTACTGAAGTATTATTTTGTTTAGCTTATGTATTGAGCTTTCAGGAATTTTTTTGCAATATGACTAAATGGTTGTATTTTCCAGAGAATAATGCAATTCAGTTTTCAATGAATCTTTTCTTTTATAATGTTAGGCCTGTACATGCCTCGCCTCGTGCAACTGATAAATTCTGAAGTAAAAGTATAATATTTGTAAGGGTGTATGTAATGAGCTCTACAAGATATTGGACTATGGGAAGCCTTCTTTTACAATAAAGAAAAGAAAATTCAGTAATGTCATGTTATGTTAATTTAAAAAGGTGAGTTCGTCTATATTTTACACTTTAACATGTTAATACATGAGCACTTTTTGTTGATTTTAAATGTGAGATGTTAGAAGTTTTTATATTTATGATTATTTTTTATAGTATTTTTGCGAATTAATACACGAGCAGAAATTGAATTCCTCTCCTAATGAGAAAATTTGTGATTTGTGAGCCGATAAGTATTGTTGTTGCTTGAGGGTAGAGAATTGTTGTATTACTTTTTGCGTCTTTAGTAAGTTACATGAAGAAAACTTCATTCAAAGTGCCGTTGTACTAAAGATCCGGTCCTCGTATTTATCTTTATTGTTTGTTACACTTAAGGTATTTTTCAAACTGAAATTTATGTCAATGACTCGATATTGAAAGGCATTTTAATCGATTGAGAAAGAATTTATCATACAGAGTTTGGAGTTTTGTGAACTAAACTATGGCATTTGAATATTTTCATAATGATATTCTTAAAATCGCAACTGACGAGTATACAATTATATGCTTTATCATCCCCCTTTTTATGTTTGTGATAATTTGTTCAGTTTCATTTATTTTTTAATCATTATTTGAAAAATTCAAGTATGCACTGCTTCCTTATCTTTGATATTATAATAATCCAGAGCTATCTTTTAGTACACTATTTAAGTATTTTTCAATGTATTTTGAATTTTTTATCAGTGTGTGAAATAGGGGGATTAATCTCTCACTCTTGCTACTTATCCTCAAAAGTGAGGAAGATACCAATGGAATTCAAGGCAGCAACTCAAAACAAATTAAACTGTTGCAATTACTTCCTGATTATTCGAAGGTTAATTGGAGATGCCTAATTTTTCAAAATATTGTTAGACCTAAAGTCATTTTCACAATGTGTATACAATATCTTAGGAAGATTATTGACTGTTGATAGCTAGGCTTGAGAAATGAGGTCTTAATGTGAATCCTACTTGCGTGCTCTGTCAAGCTGCAACTGAATCAAGAGATCAATCTTTTTGGAGATTGTACATTTGCGAAGGATTCATTGTTTAGGCTACTGAATTGGTCGCAGATACAACCAGCTGTTACTCCTACATAGAACCAATACTTTTATCGGGTCATACAACATGTTAAAGGGAAAGACAAATATAGCAAGATTAATCAAATTAGAGTGTGTACATACAATTTCAAGACCATAGGGGATCTGAAATGCCTATTGCAGAAGGCTCTTTTTTTGTTCTAAGTTTTAATTTAGAGCTTAGATATCATATTTTGTATAGGGTTTGGAGTTGGACTTATCATGGATATTGGCTAGGTGTGAACTTGCTATGTTTTATATTTGTTCACTTGGTGATTAATGAAAATGATTTAATTACCAACATTAACAAACTCAAGAATTAATTCAGCAGTTGGTGACTAATTTGCTTTGAGATTATTTAGATAAGCGTTAATTGAATAAATTTTATTAAGTTTTTTTTTTCATACTTGAAAATTTTATGTTTGAGTAAATTTATAAAGACTATTTCCCAAGTAATTTATATGTTTCACATCGCGCAAAGTGCGAATAAATTTACTAGTTTTTAAATTTCGAGCCCACTGAATTAGCAGTGTGTCCTTAAGGAATTTAGTCCCCTCACTGTTGCCCAAGGTATACGGATTAATTTCTTCTAGGATAGAACGAAATAACTATTCTGCGATAGCGGCACTACAAATCACAAAACTTTAGCAAACTCAACAGATGAAGCAAATCATACTTGAGACTTATATCTATTTGGAAAATAATGCAACAAATAGAAAAGAGGGGAGAAGTTTTCAGATTTTTCATGTCTTAAAAAAGAGGCCAAGCTTCTAAATTTATAGACAAAGGAAGGGTGAGATGGAGTGGTGCAACCCAAAAGGTGCCTCTTCCATTTCCCATTCACACCCTTTGAAGAAAAACGCAACAATCCCCCACATGAATGGGGAAGGAACAAATATAAAAAAAACGTACATGAAATACTGTGATTCCTTAAGATTGTTGGTAGTATTGTGTGATTCGTAAGTAAGGATTAATCGCATTTGGATAAGTTTCCCTTTCAACTTTTCGTAGTGAACTTAAGTCGGATATACTCGATCAATCAGTAGATTTGATATCTTTGAACCGTTGAGCTTTCTTGTATACCTAGACAACTATAAGTCACACAATCTATCCTTAGACATTTTTGGTTCTCACGGCTGTGTTCGTTTCAGCCATGAAAATCGCTTGGTTTCATTCCCCTTAAAGTGGTTTACACTTCACACTCACATAGGTGATTTCTAAACGTGTAATCCTATAGACATTCTATCTGAACATATCCTGCTAGACTTAGCAAATCATTAAAAAGCTTTAAGCCTTGTTGACTCATAAAAAAGCCTTAATGCTTTACCTTGATTTCTGAACATTGTCTTCATCAGGGGAATGAGTTGAGTTATTTGACAATATTAAACCGTCATTCATAACTTTATTTGATCTCTTTGAACCTAGCTCTTGGGATATCCAGTCTACTAGGTAGAGTTACCGCCTTGTCCTAGACCTTAGCCTCATTCCCTTCGAGGATCTTTCAACAGGCTCTCTAGATAGGTCTTTTGTAAGTGGATCTGACACATTATCTTTTCACTTTACATAGTCAATCGTGATAACACCACTAGAGATTAGTTGTCTAATGGTATTATGTCATCGTCAAATATGATGAGATTTTTTATTATACATAATGCTCACTGCCCTACCTATTGCCGCTTGACTATCACAATATATACATATAAGTGGCTAAGGTTTGGGCAAAAAATGGAATATCTTTCAAAAAATTCTGGAGTCGTTCAACTTCTTTACCTGCCTTGTTTAAGCCTGTAAACTCAACCTCCACTGTAAAACAGTTAATGAACATTTGTTTGGACGATTTCAAAGACATCGCTCCTCCACCAACTTGTTTAGAATCGGTTGAACTAGTGATCTAATTTGCATCACTATACCTCTCTATTATCGTGGGATACTTATTGTAGTGCAACGCATAATTTTGAGTATATATCAAGACTTGTTACATTGTCATGAAAGTTGAATGCCAACTTCCTTATGTCGTTGACAAATACGTCGCACCTTTCAATTGCATATCAGATTGAGTACGTTTAATGTAGCAATAGTGTATTATTACAACAGTTGGAATGATTGGCATCAGTTGTGGCCACAACCTTTCAATATAAAACACATTACCTTTCAATATAAAACACATTTCACAATCACTCCACCATTTTCAAGCAATTGTATTTGTCCATATATCTATATGATATGCATATTATATCACCTTGGTTCATGAAACAAATCCAACTTGCAATGGATTAGGGTCATGTTCATTGGTTGGTTCACCTCATTATAAACCAACGTATTAATACTATTTGTTGCATGTCTTTCAAAAACGAAATCAACAGTTTTTGGTCCAATTTTTATCTTTTTGGGTTTAAGAACTTGCAATTTACCCAAATACCCCCATCCTCACACAAAACACTTGGAAATATTTCAAGTTGGATTTTATTCCTTTATATTTTTCATATGGAATGGATTGTGTCTTATTATGGAGAACGCGAATGAGAGATTCAGTTAGCTGTAGGCATAGCTTTCACCTACAAGTTTTTCTCTTTTGATGTTGTATTCTTTCTTTTCGCAATTCCATTAGATTGTGGTGACCAAGGAGCGAATGTTTGGTCAATAATTCATATTCCAAACATATTTCTTCATAATGAGAATCATATTCGACGCCCCTATTACATTATTAATCCAACCACAATAACTGTTGTTTGTGCCATGACAGAGCCATAATTAATAAATGGTGAAGTTTTTTAATCTTCAAACCAATATGACACATTCAAAATTAATAAACGGTAAAGTTTTTTAATCTTCAAACTGAGTAACATCTGATACAACTAGATCTTAAACACGATGAAGTTTTTAATTTTTAAACCGAATAATATATGACACAATCAAATTTTGGTAACGGTGAAGTTTTCAATCTTCAAACCGAGTAATATATTGGCGTAGAAAAATCACTAAGATTTTAATCTCCAAAACGAGTATAAAGTCACTTAGATTTTAATTTCCGACAAATGAATAGAAAGTCACAAAGACTTTAATCTCAACAATCGAGAAAAAAGTCACGCAGATTTTGATCTCGAAGCAGGAGTAGAAAATCATGAAGATTTCAATCTCTATATAACACTTTACGAGAAATTCCCTTTCCAAATAGTTTTCCAACTAGACCCTTATAACACTTTAGACATTTTGATCTCTTTCTCTAATTAAACACATATATATTCACCTTTACATATATTATATTCCAAGAATACATCAAGTATTATTGTAAGCTTAACTCATATCTTACGATCTAGAAAATAATATTATATAATTTTATGCATGCTACCAAATTATATACCAACTAAGTAATGTATTTTATGACATGCAAATAGAATATATTTTGAGATCATCACAAAATTAACTTTTATTCTAAAATTTGTAAAAATAAATGATAGGTGAAGTTAAGAAAGTAGTACCCGATTTTATCACTTTCTTCAAAATTCATTGCTATGACGTTGTGGCTTTGGCCGTGACCATACTCAATGTCAAAAGGAAAATATTTCTAGTTTCCTGAATTGGTTCCCAAACGTAGTTTAACAAATAACCATTCTGCTATATTGGTTCCTTTATATCGAGCGTCATTCAGACCTGCTCTGAATCGACACCTTGAATTTTGCCTTTTTCATGTTTTAGATCTCAGTGTCGTCAACTTCCATAAAAGTTAAGCATGGAACACGAAAATCAAAGATAAAGACTCTCAGCCCACTAGAATGTTGAAATTTCGATTAAATCCTTATTATAAAAAACTTTCCATTTCATTTCAAAGTTGCACCAACATAAGAAGTCATGAAAGCACCACTTTTGAGTTTGAGTGCAAATTTTCTTTGAAGCATCGACTGCTTTAACTTCTTCATCACCATGAAGTTTTCTTTGCAATTCGTTTTTCTCCATAATTTTTAAACCTTTTGCAAATATCATTTCTAAAGTTTCCGTTGGAAAATGGTTAAGTACGGAGAATATTGCAATTTACTTTCCCTTTCATTGTATCAAAATGAAACGTTGGCAGTTGTTTTGACTCCAGAAAATAAGACAACAATTTAAACAATACTGTTGGTTCAATCATCACAAAAAAGGATTTCCGCTCCGTTCTTTTCTCTATAAATCATCCGAAAATATTAAGTTCCTTATGATTGTTAGTACTATTGTGATCAAAATCAGAAAATCAGATAAGCAAACAAACGTTGTTCAAAATATAAATTGTAAAATAATTCCGAGCCCACTGAATTCACAGTGTGTCCTTAAGACATTTAGTCCTCTCACTGTGGATTCGAAGAAGTTCGTGCAAAGGCTGTTCCATGAGGAAGCGGCTCCAAAACCCATCCCAAAGAAGTTCAGAATGTCAGAACTCCCAAAATACAATGGGTCCTCAGACCCCAATGAGCACGTTACTGCCTACACATGTGCAGTGAAGGGCAACGCCATAAAAGATGACGAGATCGAGTCCGTCTTAGTGAAGAAGTTCGGGGAGACATTCTCTAAAAGGGCCATTATGTGGTATCACAATCTAGCTCCCAACTCCATAGACACATTTGCCATGCTAACAGACTCCTTCATAAAGGCATACGCCGGTGCCATCAAAGTAGCAACGAGGAAATCTGACGAGTTCAAGATCAAGCAAAGACAGAACGAGATATTGCGAGAATTTGTATCTCGCTTCCAAACGGAACAAATGGAACTACCACCGATCCCTGACGATTGGAAGTGCATGCCTTCACTCAAGGCCTGAATGAGCGGAGCTTAGTGGACTCAAGGAAGCTGAAAGAGAATTTGATCGAGTATCCTGCCGCGACCTGGTCGGACGTCCACAATCGATACCAGTCAAAGATCAAGGTCGAGGATGATCAACTAAAAGCCATCTCAGGCTCAGTATATCCAAGTAGGCTCTTAGCAAAGGAGCCAACGCCAAACAAAAAAAGGTATCAGCCATACACCGAAGATAGGAGAAAGACCCCGAGGCGCAACACACCTCGTAACGATCGATTGGTCAATCAAGGAAAAAATCCTCGGGGACTCATTAACAGAACTGGATTCGATGGAAACATGGTTCCAACATGGGAACCGCGCTTATCAGAATACAACTTCAATGCCGATATGTCGGATATCATGTTCGCTATCAGCAATATCAGAGATACCAGATGGCCCAGGCCTATACAGTCGGATCCTTCCCAAAGGAATCATAACTTAGTTTTTGAATTTCATAACACTCGGGGCCATAAGACCGAGGATTTCCACCAACTCCGAGAGAAAGTACCCAGGCTACTCAATAAAGGTCGCCCTCCAAGAATTCTTAAGCAACCGGGCCAAAAATCAATTCTGGGAAAGAGAAGCGGCCAAGAAAAATGAAGCGAACGAGCCACAACATGTTATCCACATGATCTTGGGAGGCGTCGATGCTCCCTAGGAACCCGTGATGAGAAGGACAAAAATATCCATCACCAGAAAAATGCGAACCCAGAGATACATACCTGAAGATGCCCTCACATTCAGCAAAGAGGACTCAGAACCTTGTCTCAAACTCATAATGATGCTCTGGTAATCTTTTTCTCGTGAATACATTTCAAATAAAATGTGTACTCGTGGATCCAGGTAGCTCGACCAATATTATCAGATCAAGGGTAATAGAGCATCTTGGACTGCGAGACCAAATTGTGCCCGCCACTCGAGTCTTCAACGGATTCAAAATGTCAAGTGAAATAACAAAAGGAGAAATTACCCTCCTAGTCTGCGTGGCTGGCAAGACCCAAAATGTCAAATTTCATGTCATCGAATGAGACATGAGGTATAACGCCATTTTCGGACGACCGTGGATATACTACATGAGAGCAGTGCCATCTACCCTCCACCAAATGATGAAATTTCCAACAAAGGATGGGACTAAAACCTTCTATGGGGAACAACACACGGCAAGAGAAATGTTTGCGATGCACGACATGGCACCGACACCAATATCTCCACTCTCGAAAGAACCAAAGAGCAAGCAAACTACATCATCGGTTGAGCCCAATTAAACATAGTAAAAGATTGTACTGCATCCTCATTACAAACGACATAGGCATATCAAACCTCGGATCATCGCCGACGCATCCCACGCTAAGGTATAATCATCTCCCTTTCTATTTTATATTTCATACTAACTCTCATGAAGGCACCCGTTCGAAAAAACCGAAGCTTTTCACAACCCGAAAACCTTAGGTTTCGAAAGCATGCGTTGTACTCTTTTCTTTTGGTCGAGATTCATCTTCAGAAGAGTTTTACCGTCAAGGTTTTTAACGAGGAAACATCTATATGATACCTAAGGAAGATCCAAACAAATGTTTGGGTCTTCTTTCATAATCAACCTCGAATGCTGGAGGGCGTCCTCCCAGAAGATCATCCCCTTGGAAAAGCCAAATAACGTAAAATGGTGCCTCAATAGGAAAATGATGTACTGGGCCAAACAGTCGAATGAGCCGTGTCCGTATAGACGAGCCCCTGGGAGAGAAGATATATGTACTTGTATCAAGTATTCAAAGAATACCTTTATCGAATCATCTTATACTCTAAAGGAAACTTTGTATTTTTGCAAAAAACTATTCCTCCGTCAACGCATCCCGAACACTCGGGGATTGGCGTCTACAATTCAACATCTGAATGACCTCCGGGCCGGTACTCCAAACTCATATGCCCTCAACGAGGCAACATGAAACATCTCCAAGGCCGAAAGTGCCCCAAATACTCGGGGATTGCCGTCAAAACCTCAAAAATTCACGACCTCAGGGTCGGGATCTCCATTATTGTAAGCCCTCAACGAGGCAATACGAAATCTACAAGTGACGGCTTTCGAGCCAAAGTACCCTCGATGACTCGAGGACTAACGCCAATCACCATTCGTTAAAAGAATCGAGGATATAAGACCCCTATTGGGTAGACTAGATCTCTTGAGACCTACATAAGGCGACAGATATATCTATAAGACCTCAAGCACGGCGTGAACAATACTTGTACCAAGTATCCAAAACTGTAAGACCTCAAAGGCGTGGAAAATTTGTAAGACCTTACTAAAGGCATAAACACGAGCCCGAAGTTAATGTTGTATATCGAATTTGTAAGTCCCCTAAAAAGTCATACCCTCGACATAGAAACCTAAATACTACAATCGGGACCAAAATTGGCTCCGGCCAAGCACAAAATGACTACGGTCATACGATTGTACCAGCTGGACAAACACAAGTGGGGGACGCCCGACCGTCGCAACAAAATCATAGGCCATTACTTTGAATCTACTTCAAAAAGAACCGATTAAACAGACTACTCTCGGTATAGGAAAAAGAGCATCGATTGTGTTAGCTCCAAATCATAGGCTTCGAGCTACTCAGCCTCTGATGCAAACCTCCCGAAGTGTTCGAACATTGCTGCAAAATAACTTGAAATCTAGGTTCTTCCCGAACTGACGACGGGTCAAGAAAAATTACTTCAAAAGCAACTAAAAAGAGGAAAATAAAGCCAATAAAAGGTTGCTTCGACCCAAAACGTAAGAGCCATTATCGTCAGCTTATCCCAAAGTGTAAGAGCCATTGTCGCCAACTCACACAAACATGAAAACTTGAGTGTCGATTGAGCTCGAGTCGAAACCCGACTCGGAGACTGAACCTAAAATTGTTAACTACATATGCTTCAGGGCGAAGCATAAGAGCCTTCGGGCCAGCCTAATGAGCCTCAGGGCCACACACATAAAAGATCGCTTCGATCAAAGGTGTAAGAGCCATTGTCGCCAACCCATACAAATGTAAATGCTTGAGGGTCGGATGGACTCAAGTCATAATCCGATTCAGGGAGCAAACCCAAAATAGTTGAGTAAAAGTATAAGAGCTCAAATGCCAGCTTATACTAAGGGTCACATCGACCGAGCGTGTAAGATCCCCCGGGCTAGCCTAATAAGCCCTGGGCAATATCAGGAATCTAAGGATTCTCACAGACTCTGAGACAAGTTCACATGGCAAAAATTTGAGACATAAAGGGGTACAGAAGAAGAAAAGACACAAGATTTTCTTTTACACGCATACGCGAAAAAACATGTTCTCCATCTACAAACATGCTCTAAAAATGCTACACACATAATAGAGAAATATATGCCCTACCCTTGGGATCTACGGCCTACCGACCTCGTCTTCACTCTCTTCGGTGTCAGATAAAAGTAAATGGGCATCACACACGTTCGCCCTCGCTCGCTCCAACTCTTCCAAGAGGACAAAACCCCTAGCGCAAATCTCCTCAAGAATCTTTCTTCGAGACCTACAACGAGCATATTCTTTTATCCTCTCCTCGCGATCGATGACTCTCATCAACTCAGCTTGAGCATCAGTAGCGACTTTTGAATAAATCTTCATCCCTTGATCAGCCTTATTTCGGCTTAGTGTCGCTCCGGTCTGGGCATCAACGATCTCAACCCTGACCATCGAAAGCTCGGATTCGAGCTTCGTGATCATTTTCGCTTGAACTAAAGTATTATCAGGAGCTAAGCAGAGTTCAACCTCGAAGGCAGGAACTTTAGCCAAGGCATCCTTCTCCTATGAAGCCTGAACCTTCACCCGAGCTCTTAGCTCGTCACGATCACTCTTGAATCGGTAAGCTTTGTCCCGAAGATATTCCATGACCTCCGTCTTTTTCTGCAACTGGGATAGACGAAGTGTTAACCTCAGAAGCTAAAAAGACAGAATGCATACACACCCAGGACGAAACATTACTTGCTCAATCAAGTAGCTCTTGTAGTTCGAGCTCATGTACACATCACATTACAAGTGTGCCACCTCAACTTCCTTTTCCTACCAAAGGATCCTAAGGGATCTATCCTCATCTAGATCTTTCCGGACCTCGCTCCATGATGGAACAACTCAGACCTAAGACTGTCAAAGGCCTGCGGAAGGAATCTCGATAAGAAAAAAAAGATGCTGGGTTCAAAAGGCCTATGTCAAAACCGACCGCGAAGTGAAGCCGACGGACTTCCTCGAAGACCGAGGGAAAATCTATTAATCTAGTCCCTGCAGCCCTGGAAGAAGTGACTCTGGTCGAGGCACAGACACTCGTAGAACCACTTTTACAAAATTAGGAAGTACGGGTGCAGCAGGCTCGAATGGCGTTTCTGCCTCAAATCCCTGGCCCCGTTTCTCCTTACTTTGAGCGCTATTGCCCGTGAATATATATCCCGCTTATTATTGTCATTCTTTAGCTAGGGAGTTGGCAACCCCTCCCAATCTCTGGAGGAGCACGACCTCGCCTCTGAAGGATCTCGCATACCTATGACAGCAAGATTAATATGCAAAAAGGGAAAATGTCCCTCAAAATGAACAAAGGGTAAGGGGAAAGTAGTGCAAACACATACCGTGATGTTTTTCTTCCCATATACCCCGGGATACAGCTTGCCACCTGCACTCGACACAAGTCGAGTGAGTCTCCAACTTTCGAACCCAATCGGGCAGATCTGGAACATTGCCTGACGCACATGAAACTGCTACAGAAAAGGAAACATGGTTACAAAACTAGCCTTCGCCATAAACGAATCCGAGAAGGCACGAGGTGTACCACTTACGTGTATAGTTCCATTCCTCAGGGAATGGCATAAGTTCCACATGGATAATGTCAGCAGTCTAGACCCGGAAGAACCGACTAATCCACTCCTGAACTCCACCTTCCTCATCGTCAACAACAAAGGTTGTGGTCGACCGGCATTACAAGGTTAACCGACCTCGATGGTAAAAGGGATAATTTAGCCTAATAAGACGACGAGGCGTGAATTCAAGCCCCGCCTTCTCCGCAAAGAACCTCATCATCAATAGTACTCGCCAAAATGACAGATGTATCTACACCAAGGTAACCCAATACTTTCAACAGAAGTCGAGCACAATCCTATCAAGGGGTCCCAGAGTGAAAGGATACGTGTACACATTTAGGAATCCATCGACATGATTAGCGATGCCCTCATCCGGGGAAAGTGCATGCAGCACCACCTTCTCCTCCCATCCACAGTCTCTCCTCACTAACTCAAGATGCTCCTCTCTTATCAAAGAAATAACCTTCAAAGCAAACTCTCGTCGATCCTGAGCACCGGGAGCGGAACTCTCCCCTCTCTGCCAAAAATACCCCGAGGTAGTTGTCATTGTTATGGCGAGACTAGAGAACTGGAGTAGGAACCTGCACAAATACTTTAGTTCTAAGGTAATGAAGGGCTCAATACCAAAACGGAAGGATAACTATCTAAAATGGTGGAATCTACAAAAAAGTGGAAGCGGCCCTATATATACGAAGAAACATCAATGGTCCGCCTACCCAAGTTAGGCACCAGGTGGCCAATGACTTCGATGCAAGTTTCGAGGTGGTACCCGACCACGAAGATCTCTATCAAGGAAAGGTTAGGATTTAAGAAGCCAATAGAATCGTCGCTAATCCCGAGGGGGTACCCGACCTCGAGGATCTCCGTTAAAAAGTAGCCAACAGCATCGTCGCCAATCTTGAGGTAGTACTCGACCTCGAGGATCTCCATCAAAAAGAAGTCGAGCTTTAAGAATTCAAAGACATCATCTCTAGTCCCGAGGTGGTACCCGACCTCGAGGACCTCAATAAAAAAGAAGTTAGGTTTTAAGAAGCCAACGACATTATCTTTGGTCTCAAGATGGTGCCGGATCTCAAGGACCTCTTTCAAAAAAGAAAGTTAGGCTCCAGAAAGCCTTTAGCGCCATTGCAGGATTCGGGATAGTACCCGATTTCGAAGGTTCCTCTCAAGAAGAAAAATAAGCACTTTGAGCTTCGTCCAAGGTTCAACCTCGGGACATCGCCTAAATCTGGGCAACCCTTCATCTGGGACCTATCAAAGCAAGTTTCCAGGTGCCTGAATCTTACCCCCACTCGGAGACCGCTCTCGAAATTTCAAGGCTCGAGGTATTATTTTCATATGACCCAAAGTAAGGATCTCAACGGACCGAATCTATTGGACCAATTCAAGCTTGGTCCGAGGAACAACGGAGGGTTTCAGGAGGTGCCGTTTTTATCAACCGAAGACCAAAAAGAATACTCGCACCCGTGTTAGATATTGACAATAGTCAGCAGAGGCATACATTCAGAGTCTCTATAAATTTAAAAGAATATGGCAAGCATCAAAGACGAAAGTCGAGAAAATATTTTTATATTCATAAACGTTTGGTTACAACAGCCAGCGAGAGGTCCTTACATATAATTACAAAAGCCCACAAGGGGTTTGTACATAGAAACAAAGAAGCGAAGGGATGCACACCTATAGTAAAAGCCTAAGATCCTAGTCTACCCTCGAAGGTCCATCTCCGATAGCAGCATATCCAAGCGCCACCTCCTCTAGGTTCCAAGCTCGATCCCACGGAATAATATCTCCGAGAGAGAAGATGAAGAAGAGGAAAGGGGGATGATGCGGAAGAGGCAGAAAAAAGAGACATAGCCCACCGAAGCCAAAGGTTGATGATTCGACGGGCACCAGCCTCAGCAGCCGGTTGTGCCACTTTTGGGACAAAACCCTAGCAATAAAGTGCCACACCAGGCCATAGGAGAGTGAGAAGCGGTGTATAGTCTGAATACTCTCCCGAGCAGCGGTGTAGAGTCCAAACGGCTTCCTAAGTCAAAAGAAGTCGGCCCCCCATGTATCATCACCTCGAGCCAATAACGACAGCAGGAGTAGTCGTAGCAACAAAAACATCGACAAGATGATATAGTCTTGCTCGGCAAGGGGGAGCTCAGGCAGATGGCCATTACACGACTGATGAAAATGCTGCCATACAAACTTGAAGCCGTGAACCCCAAACATGGTGGCTCACAACAGAGGAAGATAGTTAAAAGAAAGGGATGAATGAATGGAAAAAGGCACTCGGATAAAGAGATAGTGCCAGAATGCCCCATTTATAGGGGGTGATAGCACGGTCATCAATGCCTTTGAAAGACCTATCACAGGCGCAACCAATGCATTCTTGAAAACTGAAATCGACGGCGGTACTGTCACTTTGAAGAATAGGAATCGACAGTGCATTGAATGATGCCGAAAATACAAGTGTATAGGATATCCCGGTATCGTGAAGGATTACGTCATAGGTTGCATCATCAGTATGGCACCATCGTAGGAAACCCGAAGAGTCAGAGGTCAAATTCGTTTCTCTCTAAGAAATGCGGGGACTATCTGTACATGGCGAAACCAGAGGGTCCGTTTTCTTGTCATCGAGCTGCTTTGGAAGGTCACCTCGAAAGCCCGAGGCCACAACTGAATATCCTTCCTCGAGGGTTGTCGACACCCGACCCCAAGACGATGCAAATCGCGACTATGAAAATAACAGGGAGTTCCCAAGACACACGACTAAGTGTGACAAAACCTAGTCGGCCTACTCTGAACTCAAATTAGGGTGTCATATCTAACTGTCTCATCTCTATAATTTTATTATTAATATATTTTGTATTATGTTGGTATGCACCCCCCCCCTATATAAAGGGAATCCGTACCATTTTGTAAATGGTTGTTGTTGCTTCAATTACCCCACACGAAATATAAAAGAATATTCTCTTTTCTCTCTAACATACTCTCCTGATATTGTTGCTCTTATTTAATATCTTTATACTTGTTCTTCATTTATTACTTATCATTGGCCATAAAGAGCCTTCGATGATTGTTTTATAACTGTTAGTTCTTCCCCGATTACCCTTCATAATAAATTCAATTGTTATTACCTTTTTCATGGTAAATAGTTTATTGGGCTATTATGCCTGGTTAAAAAGCTAAATAAATATGTAATAACCAGTAAAATGCAGAACATATAAAAATTAATTTTGAAACAACAAAGAAAAAAAAAAGAATGGAGAAAACGTGAAGTCCAACGAAGAAGTCTCCCCGCCGCAGAAGGTCAGGAACAGCATATTCCCGCCCAATAAAATGCCTCTCGTTTCCTTCATATTTTGCTTCCCCTCAACCATTCTTTCTGATTCTGTCTGATATCAATTCGTTACATCATCGCCTCTTTCCCTCCTTCCAATCGTCGAGCTCATAAAGGCCTAAAATATTAATTACTAACCCGTTGAAACAAAAGGCAATTTTCTCAATCGGTGTTTTCCTGATCCATTGTTTAGAAAAAAATGGGAGCATGTGCAAGCAAGCCTAAGGTCTTGGAAGGTACCGCTCCAGCGCCGGAAGTGGCCTCCAACGGTAATGTAGCAAATGTGGCGGCGGAAGAAGGAATTGTGGGTGATGATAAACGCCACTCTCTTGGTAATTTGTTCAAGGAGGTATTCATATTTTACCGTGTCTCTCTCTATTTCTCTGTTTTAATTTATGTCAATATATAACAAACAATATATATTTATGCACATATAATATTGTAATGTTGCATGTATTGTCTTGACGTTGATATCTAGTAATTTCAAAAGGCTCTATAAATCAAAATAGCTTTTAAGCTATAAATTATTAATTATAATTACTTTTGGTTTTTTGGTTTGTTTTTGTTATTTTAGCTTAAAAATAAGTGTTTAAAAGTATTTTTTTATTTTATTTAAACACTATAAAATAATTTAAAAGTTATTTTGATTTAAATGCATTTAAAATAAGACAATCCAAATGGGCTGTATGTAAGTGTCAAAATGAAACTTTTTCAACTTTTCACAATTGCTTTGACATTAGGCTAGTTTTTCAATGTTAAAAGGAAAGCTTTATAATATGCATTATATATTGGAATTTAAAAGGCTCGACATGTTCATGAATGAAGTATTGTTATATTTGTAAACTCTTTAATTTTAAAGTTTTTATTTTAGTTTTAATATTATATGCCAAAAACTATCCTTTTTGAATTTTGTGTCCAGCTACCATGTCAAACACATCATATATAATGAAACAAAGGAAGTTATTATTGATAAATTTATTTGCGTCTCGCTACGAACAACAACAATAATAATTCAGTATAATCCCATTTAATGGGGTATGAGTAGGATAATATGTGCGTAGATTTATCCCTACTCTGAAATAGAGAAGATATTTCCAAATAGACCCTCGACATACTTATCTCCAAAAACATCCCGCTAATTCCTGATATTAATTCGCCGTTGCAGAGTGAAGAAGGGAAAGACTCAAAACAAGTGAAAGAGGAGACATCTACCACACAAGCTTCTGAACCATCGGATCCCCAGACAGAAGAATTTGTGACGGCACTTGACGCCCATATAACCACTGACACAACAAAAGCACCAGAAGTAGAGACCCCAGATGCTAAAACATCGGTTGAAAAGGCAACAGGAGAAGTAAAATCAGAAACCGAGCCTCCTACAGAGGAGAAAGTAAAATCAGAAGCAGAGACTCCCTCGGAGAAGAAAGTGGACGAACAAAAATCAGAAAGAGAGACGAAAATTGAGGAAGTAAAATCAGAAATAGAGGGCACAGAGGCCTCTGCAGAGAAGAAAGAAGAGGAAGTAAAAGAAGCAGTGGAGACTCAAGCAGAGAAGAAAATAGAAGAAAATCCCGTAACAGAGGCAACAAAATCTGTAGTGGAGAACAAAACAGAAGAGAAGGCAGCTACGGAGGCAAAGAAACATGTCATTGAAGAAAAGAAGTCAGGCAAATTTTGGTGGGACAAGTAAATCATAATGCAAATGCTTGGAAGAAAATGGTTCAATAATTAGTTGAAGGGCTTTATGTGTGATTAATTCAGATGGTATGTCACTGATTTCATGTTGAACAAGTTGTTATGAGAAAAATGTAATATTTCATTGTTTAATACTATCATTCTCATTATCATCTATGTTTTCATCTCGTTCACTGGCACATTTGACATTATCTACTTTTAATTTATGAGAATATTATTTAAAAAGAGAGCAATCATTAAAAATCTCTTTCAATACTATATATGAATAAGAATTTTTTTTTATATTCTTGTCCATCATTCATGAAACTAAATTTAACACTTTAGTCGATATAGGAAACGAAGGGAGGAGAGGGGGAGGGGGTCACTATTTATGAACTCTTTAAATATTTTGACAATTTTGTAATACAAAATTCGATATTTAGGATAAGCAATTTAATTTGTAGTTGCCTAAAAGCACTGAATTCAATCCAAATAATAATTACTCCCTATTGTTCGATCAAAAAAATATTGAAATCTTTTTTGCTAAATTAATTAAAGAAGATGAAGAGTTAAAAATTAGTCAAACATAATAAACTCTACATCTATAAGAAAATCAGAAAACAATGCATAAGACGAAATAGTGGCAATCAATCTTATTGATATTTTTCCTTTCTCCTCCCATTTATCGGTGGAGATCCATATTTACATCTTCCATAGAAGACTGAATTATTCTCTGTTTGCTTAGAAGATTACAGTGCAAAGAGAAGACAAAAAGATGGAGCCCCCCTCCTCTAGGAAGGTTTCCCCTCTATATATAATTTTGGAATTTTTGCTACGTCCTTGGGACAACACACTTTCATGCCACGTCTGCTTTCGTTGTTCCCTGAGTGATGTCATTCGATTTGTCGGGTACTATGAGTACGAGGTTTGGTGCAAACTATGTTGTCTTCCCTATTTTGTCGCTTGAACGGGACCTTGGTTAGGTCAACCACCGTGGTCAGATTTTGACCAATACAGTTAGTCCCTTCGTCTGTCGGGGTCGTCCTTTGTCGGGCCTGGTAGATGGATTATGATTGTTACATAAGAGAACTATGACTACCTTCCCCTTAGGTGTGGTCTTTAGATTCAAGTAGCATAGCGACGCCATTTCAATATCCTTGAATGGTTGCAACCGTTTCGGAACCGAAACATTGTTTAACTTAAATTGTTGTTCGTGGCTACTGCCATTATGACACACATTCTCAGGAGATTGAACCATTTCATGCCCTATAAAAATCGATTAGTGACTCTTGGGTTTCGTGCTTGGGGGATTTATGTCTCTTATAAATAGAAGGAGTACATCATTCGATTGACACACTTCTTTGCCTTTTACTTGAAAGAACTTTGTCAATATTCCTTCTTCCTGATACTTTGGATTTTTAACTTTCTCCGGTTAGCCGAAAACTTTCATCTTTCCTTCCCTTTATCCCTTTGCTTTACCAAGTTGACGCAAATGGCTGCTGACTTTTTTCGCGCTGACCTTCCTATCACGATTCTGGCGCTGGAAAGTGATGTTCAGGCCACTAGATGAGCAGAAGTGGTAGAGGGTGAGGAGGTCCTATCAGTGGCAGAGATCTTGCCTCGCCCTGGGAAAGCGTGAAATGATTTATGAAATCCTGTCGGGGAGGAGCCGGAGCCTGCCCCTTCTGTTATAAATGAAGAGGGAATTAAATAATTGAAGGCTAGATGGGGAATCCCTCCCCACATCAAAATATTAGGGGCAGTAGGGGACGACATAGTCTATTTTTACCACCCAGGGTATTGCGCGTTCTACGCCTATCCCTTTATTGTTGGATACACGCTTCCTCTCCCTCTCTTGGTGGTAGATTTTTGCCGCTTTTACAAGGTATGCCCCGCTCAACGTTCGTCGTACCTGTATAACTATTCCTTATGCCGCTCAAATTTGTCGTGAGATTACTTTGGGGTACATGCTCAATATTTTCACCCCTTATCTCAGTTGTGGCATGATAATTCACATGCTATCGAGGGTCGAAAAGTTTGGTGGTGAAGATGGACGATATGGCTAACCATCACTTCTATGAGAACTACTTCTATGTGAGAACTGAGCACCTTGTGGCATATCCTATGGGCTTTTCTAAAAAGTGGAACTTCACACGTAAGTTTCTATACTTTTTGTCAGAGAGATGTCCGATCACTTTCCGCTGGGTAGTACTAAACTATTTACATTTTTGCAGCTGTGAATTCACCCTTGCACCTGTTGAAGGTATCAACGAGTGGGTGAGTTCCATCATTACTCATATGGTAAGGTTCCCAAATGATCGACCTTCTATGAGAATTACGGACGCAAGCCCCTTACAGGTAAGTGTTATCATTTTTGTTCGCTATTCTTCCCCTTTCCCTTTTTACTTGGTTTCTTATATGATGATCATCGATTTCAGGGAGAGTACGGAGAGTAAGGGATACTCCACTAGCTTTTTTCCAGCCTACACCATTTGCTTGCCCTACTTCAGTGTCTACTACTCAACCTTCGTCGAGGGATGCTTCATCGAGTCTACGGTTGTGGCTATACCTGCGGAGGCCACCCCTCAAACTGAGATTTCGACCCATGTTGCCTATCCAGTTGGTGAATCATATCGTGCCGAGGAACGAGAGGGGCCGTCCATGTGACTGTCACACCTCCTTTTTCCGCACCCGCGAGGGCGCGATGGAGTTTTTCCAATTAAAGGACAATCGAGACGGGATTAGTTTATTTAATTCAGAGTCGCCACTTGGAAAAATAATGGTGTTCCAAGTCACCGGTTTAATCCCGAACCGAGGAAATTTATGGCTCTGTAATACAGTCTGCGAAACTAGAAATCTGGACAAGGAATTCTGTTAACCCGGGAGAAGGTGTTGGGCACTCCCGGATTCCGTGGTTTTAGCACGGTCGCTCAATTGCAATTTTTGTTTCTATCTGGTTCTTTTATATATTTTTAACTATGTGCTTTCAATGCTCCGCTCTTATTTTTAGAAGAATTGCGACGTTACGAAAACACATTTCGAGCCGCACCGTAACCAGTACGCCTGCGACTCTAATGTATTTCGGTTTCGCCGAGAGTAAGATTTGGGTCACATAAATGCACACCCGTATTCAGGAAAGTAATTTTATTTCAAGTCGTGCCTAAAGAGTCTATCGTCTATTTACTTTGGGAAAGGCCGTGAAATTTTGCTAAACGGTCCTTCCAAATCTAAATGTTTTATAACAATTAATTGAGGGCCCCGTGCATTTTTATTCTTAAACGAGGCACATCTCATTTATTTTAGAGGTCAAGCCTAAGGTATGCTACATTTTCTACTACTGTTTTTGCCCTACCAAAGTAACAAATAATGATGTCTAGTTGTGATTTGCGTTTTATTTACATTGATGTTCGGGCCTTCACGTGCTTTGGGCCTTGAAATCGGGCCAGTGAAGAACGACGTACAACTGTGCGTAGGGCTCACTTCGGCCCAATTCATACACATTGATTTGTTCAAATAAGCAATAAAGCTATGCTACTGAATCTGGGCCCTTATGCCTGAATCAAGCCCAATATTACTAATACGAATCCAACACAGGCACAAATGTTATCACTGAACTAATATTGGATTTACAAAGTTATTGTAACTTCATAGTATCAAAAATTAATCAAGGCAATAATACTAAACTCTTATTCGAGTATTACTGTTTTGACTTATTCAGATTAACTATATCTATTTTTAAACAATTTTCATATTAACTATTACTATAAACTGATTTATACTATATTTATGAATTGAAATGCAGACTCATCAAATGCAGAGTTGAATTACTACTTTATTCCATTGGAAATATTAAACTAAACTATAGAAAATACATTTGAATTGAAGTACAAGCTCGTTCACACTGAAACAGTCATTTTATACTCATTATTGAAAACTTATTACAATTGTTCTTTCATAGCACGAATTAATTTGAAGCACACAATATTAACTAATCAAGACTTGAATTTGAAGGATTCATGCTTTTATTATTAAAACTGGCGAATACAGACAAAGGATAACAACAAATTTTTAAAATTTCATTTTTGTTTATCTGATTGGCAATAACTGAAGATCTAAACCTCGATCAAAACAGACTTTAACATTTGTTTTCAATTTTTCCTAATCTATAATCTATGTGATTGTATTTCTATTAATCCACTTCACATGCGACTTTCCATGTAGTAATAAAACTAAGCTACTAAAGAAACTAACAGTCCGAGTTTACAGTCCATACAGTCCAAATATACGTACGATTCACCTAATTATACATGAATCAAACTAATTCTACTTCTAATAAACAGAATCAAATAAGAAAACTCATAAAAGCAGTCGAACATTTTTATATCATCAAATTTGCGACTACATCTTCGAATTTCGGAGGTGTACCTGGAAATTACAATGGAGAGAAGTTAGTTGCAGCAGCAGAATGCACTACAACGACAACCGTACCAGCAACAACAGAAACAGCAACAGGAGAATAGCAGTGACCAAAACACAGCAATAGTAGCAACCAAACAGAACCACCAGCAGTAGCAAATACAATGACAATAGCTTCCACAACAGACCAACAACAAAACCACTGGACCAAACAGCAACAATCAAACAATCACCAGCAACAAAATCACACCAGTGAAGCAAACCAACAGCAGTAGTATGAGAACTAGAACCACAGCAGAGACAACCACAAACGAAACAGTAACAAAACCCAATGGAACAGTCCCCTTTCTATCCTGTTTGTCCTCTCTATCTATATGTGTGTGTTTAAGGTTTATTTTTCTGTTTTTCTATCTCTTTTTTGTGTCTGTCTATGTGTGTAACCTCCCCCTTTATCCGTGTGTGCTGTGTGTCCTATATAGTGTTTTTTTCAGATTTTTCCTCCTAGTGGGGCAGCACACTCAAACTAACCCCTGCCCATAATTCTTGATCAGACAATCCCATGCCCTCCTCTGTGTTCCCCATTAGTGTGTGTTTAACCCCTTTTTTAATTCAATCCAGCATGGGTCTTTAATTATCTCCTCTTAGATCCCTTCCATTATGTCTTGTATCCCACTACCATGTTTTAATTGTATTTTAATGCATAGTGCAGAGCACTCTAATTAAACAATTCTCCAATGCTTTTACTTCCTAAATTAAGCTCCCTGATGCCTAGAGTTACTGTTTTAACTTAAATCAATCATCATTCTGAAGCTATAACTAATTCTTTACTCTAAGTCAGTCAATAATTATTGCTAAGGAGCTCAAATCAAATTGAGTATCCTCAACAGGGATCAATTTGAGTGAATACAGGTCTGTGCAGATTCGAAACAATACACAAACTTAACTGAATCAAAACTAAGCAAAACAATACACAAACAAAATACAGGTCTGCGCAGATTCGAAACAATACACAAACTTAACTGAATCAAAACTAAGCAAAACAATACACAAACAAAATACAGGTCTGCGCAGATTCGAAAACAGAAGGCTTCCAATTTCAACTTCGCAACGACTAACGGCGAACAACTATATATGACTAAATTGATTGAATACCAACTGAATTTAAACAAACAAACAGACTCCTAGACTTATGAACTCCGCATTTGAACTAAGGCGTGACAGAAGAGATGAAGATTATTACTAAAATATGAAACAAACGAAAACAGAAGAGAAATTGAAATCAAAGAAAAGGAGAATAAAGAAACAACAATTGTAGATACCTAAAACCCAATCCGAGCCTGCTTCGAATTTGAAAGTCACACTTCATTTGAAGTTGAAATAAACCTTAATCGGATGTTCTCGGCTGAGAACACACGACTAAGGTTGATTAACAACCTCAAATTCTCTAGCCTCGTGACTGGACCCCTAATTTAATCCCCAAATGACATCATCTGCTTGTTATTTTCCGAGAAACCATCGAACAATATTATTCCAGGACTAAATAGACCTTGAATGCCAAGGAAACTTCGAGGGAAGCCCCTGCATGAACGAACTCGCTATGGCTTCTAGGGCTCAGATTTTCGAATTAAAATTCGAAGAGTTCTAGTATTATTTGCGGGTTACTGGTTGAATTTTTGGAATGGTGAGACCGAGATGAGGCTAGGGTGTGATTTTCACGGTCATCGGAGAAGGGGCCGCCGGGTTTCAGACGGTGGGGAGGGGTGGCGGCTAGGGTTCCTTACCCTTCTCAGAGGAGAGGCTTTGAGAGATGAGGGGGTGAAATGAAGGAGGAAAGACGGGTTTGGGGGGGGGGGGGTTTGGTATATTGAAAAGTGATGGGTTAGTCTGGACCGTTGGATTATTGCATCCAACGGCCCAGATTAGAGGTATTCCGGGGCGGGCCAACGATGGATTTGGGTAGGGATTCGGGTGATGGGCGCTTGGATTGGGCTTTGTTGCCAAAGACTGGGTTCTGGCCCAATCCGATTTCCATGTCCCACACTAGCCTCCATGTTGTATTGTATATATATATATATATATATATATATATATATATATATATATATATATATATACATATATATATATATATATATATATATATATATATATATATATATATATATATACATGTATATATATATATATATTAATATATATACATATTAACTTCTAACACAATTAAATTTTTCACTACAATTATCCTACACAATTACATATCACCTAAAAATGCACACCACATAATTTCGGTATCAAACACTAAAAATGCAAAACCTAGTATATATTTTTTCGTATTTTACTAATTTAAATAACTAAATACGCCCAAAAAAATGCAAATTTAAGATAAGAATAACACAAAATCACAAAAATCATGCCCAACACGAAACTATTTTTATTTTGAATTTTCTGGGAGTACTTCTCAGGTAAGGCAAAAATCACGTGCTCACAGCTGCCCCTCTTTGCGCGTAAACATGCAGAGTTTTCGTGCAAAGATAAGTGAGCGGATATAAGCGATTTTTTGCCCATTCGAGCACTCCGTATGAAGCGTTTTGGAAAAGTTTTGACCGAACCTTGCTTCAAAGGCCTCCTACATATCCCTGGCTAAAAGGGAATCAGGCCAATGTAGTTCGGGAAGTTCTGGTAAGCTGGGACTACCATGATTGTTGCGATCTCGCTGTTACTGCCGTTACTGCTGTTACTGCTGTTGCCACTGCTTAGCCGATCTCCTTGTTACACCGTACTAAGCAACAAAACAAGAAGCTAGACTAAGTTACAGTACTACAAGTTCTTATCTATTCCTTTTTAACTTGAACTTGTCGCGCTCCTTGCCATCCGGTCTGACTTGGTGTTCCTTCTGATGCTTCTTCTCTTCTGCCAATTGTTATTTCGGTCTATCTTGATTGCCGAACCCCGACCATTGTTTCCTTCTTTATGATCTCTGAGCTATTCTCCTTCGTAATCTAAATCTATCTGTTCTGATCCTTGTTGCCTCTCTCCGCTCACGAACTTGGATTCATGCCGGGGATTTCTGTTACATTCAACCGCTTTCCTCAACCAAATTAAAATAGATCGCCACTCCATTCTCCGGGCGAGCTCCCTGACTTCAACCACTACTTCAAAATAAAATCGCCACTCCATTCTCCAGGCGGGCTCCCTGACTTTAACTACTACTCAAAATAAAATTGCCACTCCATCCTCCAGGCGCGCAAGGATGCAAAGAGTTTTTCCAATTAAAGGACAATCGAGATGGGATTTATTTTAATTATTTCAGAGTCGCCACTTGGAAAAATAATGGTGTTCCAAGTCACCGGTTTAATCCCGAACCGAGGAAATTTATGACTCCGTAATACAGTCTGCGAAACTAGAAATCTGGATAAGGAATTCTGTTAACCCGGGAGAAGGTGTTAGGCACTCCCGGATTCCGTGGTTTTAGCACGGTTGCTCAACTGCAATTTTTACTCTTATCTGATTTCTTTATATATTTTAACTATGTGCCTTTAATGCTCCGCTTTTAATTTTAGAAGAATTGCGACGTTACGAAAACACATTTCGAGCCGCACCGTAACCGGTACGCCTGCGACTCTAATGTATTTCAGTTTCGCCGAGAGTAAGATCTGGGTCACATAAATGCACACCCGTATTCAGGAAAGTAATTTTTAGTTCAAGTCGTGCCTAAAGAGTCTATCGTC
Organism: Nicotiana noctiflora; assembly: GCA_032618575.1. Taxonomy (NCBI): domain Eukaryota; kingdom Viridiplantae; phylum Streptophyta; class Magnoliopsida; order Solanales; family Solanaceae; genus Nicotiana; species Nicotiana noctiflora. Next base: position 28,566 of record JASVEL010013755.1, on the reverse strand, counting down.
TATTTACTTTGAGAAAAGGACCGTGAAATTCACTAGACGGTCCTTCCAAGTCTAAGGTTTTTGTAATAATTAATTGAGGACCCCGCAATTCTGTGTGTAATGCGGCGAGGCCCGTCTCATCATTTTATTTAAAGGGCAACCTCGAAGCGAACTATGATTCTCTATTTTTGTTTGTCTCTAATAAAGAAAATGTTAATCGTTTATCATTACCTACTAGTTTGATATTTTCTTTTATTTGGGCCATTCAATAGAGCCCCGACTCAAAATTGAACGCCAGAAGACGATTTCCTCTTTACTATGCTCTTAGACTACTTAAACTTCGATTTTTATTCAAATTAGCTAAGCTAATTTAGTCAACAGAAAACTTTTGTTTTATTTAAGAAAAGAATATTGAACATGTTTCCGATTTTAATCTAATCAAATTGATAACCAGCTTTCGTGTAAAGGATCTAGATCATAGTAGACATACACGAGCTAAAGTATACTGATAATCTAATAGCAACGGAGTGATACATCAATCGTCCTGATTCCCCTTTTTAACAAGCTATAGACAAAACAGGATTTACACGCTTATTGTTACAATTAACTACTTGAACATTGAGCGTGGTACTTACTAATTCATAACTTTCGACCAAACTACCATCATTATGCCTCTATTTATTTCTACACTGGATGTTAGTTATTATACACTTTTAACTTGAACAAATTGACACCTATAACAATATGTATTTCACTGATTCATCTATCTATCGCATAATGTGTTTCCAATGGACCATTTCTACTACAACAGGCTAGGGAAACATGAAGTTAACACAGTTACAACACATACAGCTTATTACATATTCGGGCTCTCCTTAATGAGTACACATGTATTCAACTAAGTTTTAACATGGGCTAAAAGGATATGATAAACAATAAGCTAAGTTTCATTGCTTCCATTCATGTCTACAACTTCAAGCAGTAGTGAAATACCTGGAAATTGTCAAAGCAAAAGAATGTAGATCAGTTAAGCCGGTGAAACACAGCAGACAGCAGATCAACAGCAATCAGTGGCAGTCACTGCCACTATATACACAGCAACAGCAACAACCAAGATAATAACAGCAACCAGTGGCCAACCACAATCCCAACAGCAGGATTAACAACCAATCGACACACCAACAACAAACAGCACCAGGCAACAACCAGGAGATAGAACAAAAACAAAAGCCAAGAGGCAATCACAGCACCAAAATCCCACCAGTGAAGCAAACCAACAACAATAGCATGAGAGCTAAGAAGTAACAGCAAAGACAACCACAACTAAGAGACCAACAGCCCCCACACAGCAAGCCCAGGCAGCAACACTCGACTAACAAAGAACCAACACTACAACAATGGCCAAATACTCAACCAACAGTGACTAAGAACCAATGAAACAGTGACTTTTTGTCACTCTCAGTGTACTCTCCAACCTCTCTATGTATATCCTCTCAAGTGTTTACGAATATGCTACTGTTTTTGCTTCTCCAGGATGCTCTCAAATCTCCCTCTATAATCCGCCTTTTCTCTAAATGTGTCTATCTATTTATAACCAAAACTAAAGGCCAGGCCAGCCTGCTTAACCTCCACATATGTACTGACTTGTCCAGCTCTTAAGAGCACTTAAGAATGTAAAATAAACTTCTTGCCCTAATATTCTCTGCCCAACCCATCACTTAATGTTTAAATCTCATTTTTTTAATCCAAAAGCGTACTAGTAACCTGTTTTTCTATTCAAAACCCCTTACCCTGCCAGATAGCTCCCATGTTACTTATGTTTTCCAATTACACTGCACACACAGTGATAAACAAACCTACTGACAGTCCCTCCAACATGCTGGCCAGGTTTATTTGAATTAACTCTAAACCATATGGTCCCAATTCAGCTATAACCAATTTATCCTAAACCTATTTCAATTTCAAATCACACAGCACCCCAATTCGATTCAATAGCTTAATCAACTATCCAGAATTTCAAATAATCAAACCTACGCAATTAGATGGCGACATTCGTTTAATCAATTACGAGCTATATAATCGACAATGAATAATCGATATTCAACTTATGCCTAGGGGCAGAATCAGGGGGCAACAATCCGAGTCAACTATTCGACGAATTTAACTAGATTGAACACAATGTAATCACAATAACAACAATGAGCCGAACATATCAGAAAGAAAATGATTTGACCAAATAAAAAGGTCTTGATTAGGAGGAGAAACGAAAACAGAGAAAGTAGCTAACTTAACTAAAAGAATGGAATCAATAGACACTTATACTAATAGATAAAAATCGGAAATAGACAGAAAGGTACCTTAAACAGTGAGAAGAGAAATGAAAACGCACGGACTTGGGCTCGAGGAGACTTGAAATTGCCTTCTTTTGAAGTTAATAGATTTTAATTGAAATATTTTCGAACGAAAACCTTCCAATTAAAATCTATTATCTTCAATTTGCTTTAATTCCGACCAAATCCCTAGTTTTCGAATTCTAGGGTTCTTGAAGGTGGGATTTGGGGCTTTTGTATTTCTGGTTAGATTCGAAGCAAACCAAGGTTAGCGTGGGTATGAGGGAGGTACGGGGAGGGTTTGGGGTGAGTTTGGGGTGATTTGGCGTAAGTTCGAGTTGACTCGAATCTTCAAATGAAGATTCGAGGAGCTCCGGCAAGATTCGAGGTTAATGGAAGCTGGGATCGTGATGGGGAAGGTAAGGGGAAGGTTTTGGCGTTGGTTTGGGTTCGATTGGCCTACCGGAACCGCCGTGAGGCGATTTCCGGCAAGCGGCGCAAGGTGGCGGACGGCGGCGTTACGCCTGGTCTCTAAGGACCTTTGGGAGACGAAGGGAGAAGGGGGGGTCTGGCTTGGGGGGGGCGGGGTATGGAAATGGGTTTATATACATTTTGAGTAGTTAAATCCTGATCGTTGGATCAAACTTGATCAACGATCAGGATCCTCTCACTTAAACCAAACGGTGCCGTTTGGTTAAGTCCTAAGCTGGCTGAATTTTGGAATTAACGGATTAATCTGGGCCGTTGGATAATAAAATCCAACGGTCCGGATCAAACGTTACCGGCTGAAACTGGACGGATACTTGGGCCAGATCAGAAACAATTCACTTGGGCCTGACTTTTAGACTAAAATTGGCCCAACTCGGATCTTCATGATGTATTATGTACATGTGTGTATGTATATATATATATATATATGTATATATACATACATATATATATATATACACACATATGTATATATACCAACCTATAACACCGCTGTTTTTTACTACAATTAACGCACACGATTACATATCACCCAAAAATGTAAATCACATGACTTCGATATCAAACGCTGAAAAATGCAAAACTTAGCATATATATTTTTTTTTATATTTTTTAATTTAAATAAATAAACGTGCACACAAAAGATAAAAATAACACAAAAATCACAAAAATCATACCCAACACGAAACTATTTTTATTTTTGAATTTTCCGGGAGTACTTCTCAAGTAAGGCAAAAATCACGTGCTCACAGCTGCCCCTCTTTGCGCGTAAACACGCAGAGTTTTCGTGCAAAGATAAATGAGCGGATATAAGCGATTTTTGCCCATTCGAACACTCCGTATGAAGCATTTTGGAAAAGTTTTGACCGAACCTTGCTTCAAAGGTCTCCTACATATCCCTGGCTAAAAGGGAATCAGGTCAATGTAGTTCGGGAAGTTCGGGTAGCTGGGACTACCATGACTGTTGCGATCTCGCTGTTACTGCTGTTACTGCTGTTACCACTGCTTAGCTGATCTCCTTGTTACACCGTACTAAGCGACAAAACAAGAAGCTAGACTAGGTTACAGTACTACAAGTTCTTATCTATCCTTTTTAACTTGATCTTGTCGCGCTCCTTGCCATCTTGTCCGACTTTGGCGTTCCTTCTGATGCTTCGTCTCTTCTTACGAACTTGGATTCATGCCGAAGATTTCTGTTGCATTCTACCGCTTTCCTCTAACAAATTAAAACAGATCGCCACTCCATTCTCCAGGCGGGCTCCCTGACTTCAACTACTACTTCAAAATTAAATCGCCACTCCATTCTCCAGGCGGGCTCCCTGACTTCAATTACTACTTCAAAATTAAGTCGCCACTCCATTCTCCGGGCGGGCTCCCTGACTTCAACTACAACTTCAAAATTAAATCGCCACTCCATTCTCCAGGCGGGCTTCCTGACTTCAACTAACTTCAAAATTAAATCGCCACTCCATTCTCCAGGGCGGGCTTCCTGACTTCAACTACTACTTCAAAATTAAAATCGCCACTCCATTCTCCAGGCGGGCTCCCTGACTTCAACTACTACTTCACTGATTTCTTCCTATCTTGATTACCTTCCTTGCCTCTTGTACCATTTCCTTCTTCCTGCATTGCCTCTCGGATCACCTTTTCTTCTGAATTATCCTGTCTCGGAATTGCTTTCCCCCGGTCGCATTACTTTTCTTCTGGCTGCTGGGGATATTTTCGGAACTGTTTACCCGCCTGCTGGGGTGATGCTGCTGAGGAAGTATTCTTTGTTTCCTTCACCCCTCATTCTCTTCCTTCTTCCCCTACCTCTTCTGGGACTCACGCTTTTGTTTCCTTGATCAAATTATAAGATGTAATACTGCTGGGGGAATCTCGAAGCCATTTTTCTTTTTCCAATAACTGCTGGCGATGATACCCGGCTCAAGGATCGCCCCATCTTGTGTTGCTTTCTACACTTATCCTCCGAGTCTTGCTTTCCAGAAAATTTTCGCAACCGGAGAAAATTTTCTGCCCCAGTGTGATAAACTTCCGGACGGTACGCTTTTCTGCCGTCGGACCCTCTTTTCCTGCTTTAAATCAAAGAAAAATTGTTAGTTTCAAAACGCCGCGAGTGGTCGTGCCACTCTTGTTGAGGCCATTCTCTTTCAGCCGCTTGGCCTCTCTCGAACTTTGAGGACGACGTTGACGCTTGCTTGGGAAGATGCTTTTTCCACGAACGACCTCTCATCTTTCCTTTTATTCCACTCTTTGGTTTGGTCCGACTCTTTTTAGCCGGTGATCTGTTGCGTGAAATCATCTTTCGGACATGCCACATGTGTCCATCATACTCCATAATTCTTGCGAACCTTCCACTCAACCTGTCGTCCCAATCTCACTATCGTAACGACTTCTGTCTCATTGCCTTGTTCCGTGCCTATTCACTTTCAATATACTGCTTTGGGAGACTTGGTAGCAAGCTTTGAAAAATCAATTTTCGAAAAATGAAAGAAAAGAAAAGAATACTGACCGCAAATGACAAAAGAAGAGAAAAAAACTTTTCTGAACTCAAAAACAGGGAAAACTTATCTGAATGTGTGCCTGATCCAATGTTATGCCGCGCCTTTGAGATTAAACTACCCAGTCTATTCATATCAGCCACTTTCTGATACCACGTTCCGCTAGAGGTAAACGGGTGTCCAAACCTTGTCTCGTGCAGACACCTTGTAACCATCTCGCCCTGTCACCTCACGGTGCCCTTCAAAGGGTTTTCACTAATGAGATTCTCTCATTTCTCTCTATCTCCCGTCGCCCTTAAGGTGCCCGTAAAGGTTTTCACCGCAAGACTCTCTCATTTTACTTCTCTCGACTTCCTTCGCCTTAAGGTGCCCGCGAGGGTTTTCACCGTTAAGACTCTCTCATTTATGCTTTCTTTCCTTGCGACGGGGTATCCCTGAGATTCCCTCTAAAACGTTATCCCTTTTCGGCTTGTGCATCCTGAATTCAATCGAGGGTCGGGATGTCACTCTTGGCTTTCATTCACATGACTTGGCATTTCTCAAATACTGATCGAGAGGTCTTTCTGGTTCTTGATATGGTTTCTGCGCGTGAGGCTGAAGGAAGGGGTTTAGCCTCGTGGTTAGCTTATTACAACTTTCGGAATTCACACTATCTTTCCAACGAAAACAATGACTTCTGCCCCAGTTTTGTTGCTTGGGGGATTTTTTTTGATTTTTATTTTATTATGACCGAGCCGTGTGGCGCCTACGTATCCTTCTTGAGGAATCAGGTCGAACGTAGTTCACTTTTTCTTGTATTACTTCTTTGTTTCTTTTCTATTCGGTTACACATCTTCCTTGATGATTCCGAAAGAGGGTATATGAAAGAACAATTAAGGCTCAAATGGGGAAACAAAGGTTAAAGTGTTTGGGTAGTAGAAAAATTGCCTCTGTCATTTCATTCTCCGAAAAATGCCAAGTACACACAAACGAAACCAAACGTTGACAAATGCATTAAAGAATTACACATAATATCTCTTAACTGCATCAGAATTGATAGCCATATCGGTGCATCTTCCCTCGACATCAGTCAGACATAGAGCGCCGTTGGATAATACTCTAGTCACCACAAAAGGTCCCTGCCAATTTGGAGCGAACTTGCCTTTCGCTTCGGCCTGATGGGGTAGAACTCTCTTCAGCACATGCTGTCCCACTTCAAATCTCCTGGGACGTACCTTCTTGTTATATGCTCTCGCCATTCTCTTTTGATACAATTGGCCGTGACATACTGCTGTCAATCTCTTTTCATCGATCAAGCTCAATTGCTCTAATCGGGTTTTGACCCACTCGTCGTCATCAATCTCAGCTTCAGCGACGATTCGGAGGGATGGAATCTCAACTTCTGCGGGTATTACTGCTTCAGTCCCGTATACCAACAAGTAAGGAGTTGCACCTACCGAAGTCCGGACGGTAGTGCGATAACCCAACAACGCAAATGGTAACTTTTCATGCCATTGCCTAGATCCTTCTATCATCTTCCTCAATATCTTCTTTATGTTCTTGTTTGCTGCCTCGACCGCACCGTTTGCTTTTGGGCGATACGGTGTGGAATTTCGGTGTGTAATCTTGAACTGTTGACATACCTCTTTCATCAATCCACTGTTAAGATTTGCACCGTTATCCGTAATGATCATCTTTGGAATTCCAAACCTGCAGATGATGTGGGAGTGTACGAAGTCCACTACCGCCTTCTTGGTCACTGATTTGAATGTTTTGGCCTCTACCCACTTGGTAAAATAATCAATCGTTACCAGAATGAACCTATGACCGTTGGAAGCGGCAGGCTCAATAGGTCCGATAACATCCATACCCCATGCGACAAACGGCCATGGTGCGGACATTGTATGCAATTCAGTCGGCGGAGAATGAATCAAATCTCCGTGTATCTGACACTGATGGCATCTTCGCACGAAACTTATACAATCCCGCTCCATAGTGAGCCAATAATATCCTGCTCGAAGGATCTTCTTTGCCAATACGTATCCGCTCATGTGTGGTCCGCAAACTCCCGAGTGTATATCCGTCATAACTGTTGTGGCTTGACTTGCATCTATACATCTCAACAATCCCAAATCTGGGGTTCTTTTGTACAGCACCCCTCCACTAAGGAAAAAACCGTTCGCCAACCGCCGAATAGCTCGCTTTTGATCTCCAGTTGCTTGCTCTGGGTATACTCCTAACCTGAGGTATTCCTTGACATCATGAAACCACGGCTCACCATCCACTTCTTCCTTTATCACATTACAATAAGCATGTTGATCCCGGATCTGGATATGTAACGGATCGACACGAACCTTGTCCGGGTGATGTAGCATTGACGCTAAAGTAGCCAACGCGTCGGCAACCTCGTTATGCATCCTTGGGATGTGCCTGAATTCTACCGATCGAAAGCGTTTGGTCAAATCATGCAAACACTGACGATATGGGATAAGCTTTAAATCTCCGGTTTCCCATTCTCCTTGAATCTGATGTACTAGAAGGTCCGAGTCCCCCAAGACCAAGACGTCCTGTACATCCATGTCCACCGCTAATCGCAACCCCAAGATACATGCCTCGTACTCGGCCATATTATTGGTACAGTGAAAACGCAGTTGAGCAGTAACAGGATAATGATGTCCTGTTTCAGATATGAGCACAGCCCCTACTCCGACTCCTTTTGCGTTTGCCGCTCCATCGAAGAAGAGCTTCCATCCTGGATCCTTGGTTGGTTCTAACCCCTCAATCTGCAATACTTCCTCATCTGGAAAATACGTCCTCAAAGGTTCGTATTCGTCATCAACGGGATTTTCAGCTAAGTGATCGGCCAGGGCTTGAGCTTTCATAGCCGTCCTTGTCACGTATATGATGTCGAACTCCGTAAGTAATATTTGCCATTTTGCCAACCTCCCTGTAGGCATAGGTTTCCGGAAAATATACTTCACGGATCCGGACGCGAAATGAGGTAAGTGGTGTAAGAAGACAAGTAGTGTTTCGGCTTTTGGGCTACCCAAGTCGGGGCGCAACATGTCTTTTCTAGATGAGTGTACTTGACCTCGTGGACCGTGAACTTCTTACTGAGGTAGTAAATGGCCCGTTCCTTCCTGCCGGTAAGATCATGCTGCCCCAGTACGCAGCCAAACGAATTCTCCAAGACCGTCAGATAAAGAATCAGGGGTCTACCCGGTTCAGGCGGAACTAGTACAGGTGGATTTGACAGATACCCTTTGATTCGGTCAAACGCTTCCTGACATTCTGTCGTCCATTCTATCGCGGCGTCTTTCTTCAATAGGCGGAATATGGGTTCACAAGTTGCCGTAAGCTGGGCAATAAACCTACTGATGTAATTCAACCTTCCCAACAGACTCATTACCTCTGTTTTATTCTTCGGCGGGGGCAATTCCTGAATGGACTTGATTTTGGAGGGGTCCAACTCAATGCCCCGTCGGCTGACGATGAATCCTAGCAGCTTTCCCGATGGAACTCCGAATGCACATTTGGCCGGATTAAGCTTGATGTCGTACCTTCGGAGTCTTTGAAAGAACTTCCTGAGGTCAGCAACATGGTCTTCTTGACGTCTAGATTTTATGATCACATCATCCACGTACACCTCAATTTCCTTGTGTATCATGTCATGGAATACCGTAGTCATCGCCCTCATATATGTTGCCCCTGCATTCTTCAAACCAAACGGCATCACTCGGTAGCAATAAGTTCCCCACGGTGTGATAAAAGCCGTCTTTTCTGCGTCCTCTTCATCCATCAAAATCTGATGATATCCCGCATAACAGTCCACAAAGGATCCGATTTCGCGTCCGGCACAATTATCAATCAGGATATGGATATTGGGGAGTGGGAAATTATCCTTAGGACTTGCCTTGTTGAGATTGCGATAGTCCACGCATACTCTGATCTTTCCGTCTTTCTTTGGCACCGGTACTACGTTAGCCAACCATTCGGGGTATCGGGTGACACGAATGACTTTCGCCTGCAACTGCTTGGTTACCTCCTCCTTAATCTTCACACTCATCTCCGTCTTGAATTTCCGCGGCTTTTGCTTGACGGGAGGATATGCCGGATCAGTGGGTAATCTATGAACCACTAGATCAGTGCTGAGTCCTGGCATGTCGTCGTACGACCATGCGAAAATATCTTTAAACTCCATGAGTGTTTTGATCAATTCTTCTCTCGGATTGGGTTCAATATGGACACTTATCCGGGTTTCTTTGACGTCATCAGCATTCCCTAGATTAACGGCCTCGGTATCATTTAAGTTCGGTTTGGGCTTTTCCTCGAAGTGACTTAATTCTTCACCGATTTCTTCCACGGCTTCATCATCGCCGTACTCTGACTCACTCTCGTCACTTCTTGTTTCATGTGTTATTATTTCCAAACCCGATTGACTTTCTAGACTGGGTTGATTAATCTTTAAGTGCGCCATATCATTAAGATCAGTTGCAAGAAGGCTGTTCAGAAAAGTAAAAAGAAGAAAAGATAAACAAAATTAGACACGAAGGAACCAAATTTCATTGATGGGAATTGTACAAAGGGAAAACAAACTGCAAACTTAAATCAAAAATAAACAAAACAAACGGGATTTTACTCCGGGGACAAACCCCCGATACAAAACTTCGAAAGAAAAACAATCCAAGACAAACTACCAAGACTCCTTCCGGACAGGGAGAGGAGTAGCCTTCCAGTTATTCAGTTTTGCCTTTGGTCCCACAAATTGTATCTCGGCGTGACTAGATCCTTCACCGTCCTCGAGCATACATACATCTGTGAATAGGTTTTCGAACTTCCTGAAGAACTCTTCGTCTGGCCTGACCGTAGGACCGGGAATCTTTGGCGCTGGATGTCCTCTTGCTCTGGACCTGACAAAAGATTGGGAAAGGCGTGGAACAGGCTTTGGGAGCACCCATGTCTTCTGCTTTCTCTTCTTTGCTTGCCGGATGTCCTCTGAGGTCGGCTGGAATCCTAAGCCGAAGGTTCCCAAGTTTTCGACCACTGATACCGGTTGTATAATTCCTTGCAGAGATGCACCTAGCCCTTTACCGGGTACGAAACCATGTCGCAACATTTCATGCGCCACCATGACATCCGTAGTAATTGTTCGGTCGCCGGGAATACATTCCCCTTCCGGAACTCGGTGGGCGGACACCACATCGCAGACCTGATACACCCACGGCCCAACATCTTCTTCTGTTTCAACAAAGGGAATGATGGTGCCCGATTGTGGATCGTTCTCTCCATGGACGACGATCTCCTGCTGGTCCCATTCAAATTTGACGAGCTGGTGTAAGCTGGATGGAACTGCTCTTGCGGCATGAATCCATGGTCGCCCTATTAGGAGGTTATACGACACCACCATGTCCAGCACCTGGAATTCCATGGTGAACTCCACTGGCCCAATTGTCAAGACTAGCACTATGTCACCAACCGACGCTTTACCTCCTCCGTCGAATCCTCGAACACATACCCTGTTCTCGCGTACCCTGCCGATGTCTACTTTTAATTTGCCCAGTGTAGAGAGAGGACAAATGTTAGCGCTGGAACCATTATCGACAAGAACTTTGGTAACCACCGCCTCTTCACACTTCACCGTAAGATATAAAGCCCTGTTATGCTCAGTGCCTTCCTCGGGCAACTCGTCATCGGTGAAGGTGATCCGATTTGCTTCGAAGATCCTATTGGTGATCTTCTGCAAATGGCTCACTGAGATTTTATCCGGTACATGTGCCTCGTTCAGGACTTTCATCAATGCTTGCCGATGTTCTTCAGAATGTATCAGCAAGGATAGCAATGATATTTGCGCCGGAGTCTTCTTCAACTGCTCTAAGACAGAGTAGTCATGCAGCTTCATCTTCTTCAAGAATTCTTCCGCTTCTTCATCAGTGACCGGCTTTTCAATACTGCCGGAGTGGTCTTCCTCAATTCCGCAGGGGCAAAACATCTCCCCGAGCGGGTCAACCCTTGGGCTTCACAAACTTCCTCTTTCACCTCCTTTCTTCTGTAGGTCGTTGTAATCCGAGCATAATTCCATGGGACAGCCCGGCTATCAGTTACTGGCAACTGTGTTGCCGGCTGGATGATGAAAGGATCCATTCGAACGCCCGCTACTGTCAAGATGGGCTTGATTGCTGCCCCTGGTACAACTATCTTGGCCGGTTTCGCCGGTACTTCGTTCACACTTTCCTTTCCTGCTTCTGACTCTCCTGGTATGTCTTTCTTGCAACTGGGCGACTCATCAAAGCTTGGCCCTTTTCTCGTTCCTGCCCCGCTAGACTTAATCATCATTACAGTCCGAGAGGCTTTCTCCTTTCCTTCCTCCGCCCGTACCAACTCGATCATATTAGTCTCATGATGAGTTGGAAGCGGGTTTTGATTGATGTTGGGCTCTGTTGGAGTCTGGACCTCGATCCTGCGGGTGTCAATGAGCTCCTGGATGGCCGTCTTCAGCCTCCAACACTTTTCTGTATCATGTCCTGGACATCCCGAGCAATAGGCACAATTTACCGAATGGTCCAGGTTCTTCGGAAGAGGGTTTGGCAGCTTAGCTTCAACCGGATTCAGCAACCCTACCTGCTTTAACCGGTGGAACAGACTAGTGTAAGACTCTCCTAAGGGAGTGAAAGTCTTTGGCCTCGGCGCCCTGTCGCCCCTGAATGCCTGGTTCGGACGGAAATTCGCGCCCGAGGGGTTTCTGTAAGCTCTTGGGGGTGGGTGATTGTTCTGAAGGTTTGGCGCACGCCACGGTGCATGAACAGGAGGTGCGGAATAGGATTGTGCATGGTGGACCGTAAAATGGGGATCAGGTGCGGGATAATAATGTTGCGGGTAGCTATATGGGTGGTGGGGGTAATTTTGGTGGGGAGGCTGGGGTGGGCTATATTGGGGTGCGGGGCCTCTATTTTTGAACCATGCCCCGGACTCGACGGCCGCAACTTCCTCTCTCCTCTTCTTCCCCAGTACTCCTCCAGTACCGCTTTGGATAGCCTGCGTGGTGGCTTTCAGTGCTGAGTAACTCATGATCTTGTTGGCCTTTAAACCCTCCTCGATCATACCCCCCATTTTTATTACCTCGGTGAATGATTTGCCTACGGACGTTACCAGATGTCCGAAGTAGGTGGGCTCTAATGTCTGCAAGAAGTAGTCCACCATCTCGCTTTCTCTCATCGGCGGATCTACCCTGGCCGCCTGTTCCCTCCATCGGAAACCAAATTCCCTGAAGCTTTCAGCAGGCTTCTTCTCTAATTTTAGCAATGATAGGCGGTCGGGGATTATCTCAAGATTGTATTGGAACTGGCCGATAAAAGCTTGAGCCAGATCATCCCACGTAAACCATCTACTGGGATCCTGTCTGGTGTACCACTCCAACGCCGATCCTCCCAGACTCTGGCCGAAGTAGGCTATCAGAAGCTCGTCCCGTCCTCCGGCCCCTCTCATTTTACTGCAAAACCCCCGCAGGTGGGCCACTGGGTCACCATGCCCCTCGTATAGGTCGAATTTGGGCATTTTAAATCCTGCGGGCAACTGGACGTCCGGAAATGGACACAGATCCTTATAGGCGACGCTGACCTGGTTGCCTAAACCGTGCATGTTCCTGAAGGACTGCTCCAGGCTTTTAACTTTTCTGGCAACTTCCTCGTGTTCCGAACTTTGGAAGTGTTTTTCCGGTTCTGTCGGATTATCCCAATGAGGTGTATGTGATTGTGGTTCAGGAGCCCTGAAAGTAGGCTCTGGAGGATAGTAAGAGTTGTCATGGATCTGAACATATGGCTCGCTGGCCGGCCTTTGCAGAGGAGCAGGTGGAGGTGCTACAAAAACAGGGGTGACTGGAGGAGGATTTGGTTTGGCCGGTGGAATGTGGGTGGCATATGGATTTTCCCCCTGAAAGTATGGACAGCTCGGGGCGCTTGTTGAAGGATCGATGGGCGGATGTTCCGGAGCTGAGGCGAGAGTAGGGCGGTTTGGTGAAGACTGTTCCCTGGCCCAGGCCAGGTGCATCTCTGTTATCTGTTGTTTTAACCGGTCTACTTCTTCCTTCATGATTTGTAGCTCGGACTTTTCTTCCTCGAGACTCTTGCCGGAACTCGACATGCTTACTGTAACTGGTCCTTTGGATCTAGTACGGTAGGGATGGTTGGCCAGGATATTCTGTCAAACCAACTGCTAAACTTTCTGGAACACGCAACAAACTTGTTAGTTCACCGAGTTTGACAGATATGTTATAGCACGTTGGATGCAATGCACCTAACCAAATAACCCTTTCTACGTGTACTCTTTAACATGCGTCATTCCGGCCCTTTTTCTTTTTCTTTTTCCTTTTCTTTTTCTTTTTTTTTTTTTTTCTTTTTCGACTATCTTTGCAAACCTTATTGTTATTTAGCCTTTGGATTCTTGTCTTTCTTTTTAGTGGTGGTCGAATCTTATGCGGATTGCCTACGTATCACGTTTTTGCGTGAATCAGACCGAGCGTAGTTCTGTTAACAAGATTGTGGCAAAATTCAGTAACTTTTATATCAAAAACCGTGCAGTTACAAAACACGTCTTACAATAATCAGCAAAAACAAAAGAAAAATGCTTGACTTGGGAAAATAAAGATAAAAATGCCAACATTTCAAAATACACTTTTTAATCAAAAATCTAATGCCCTAAAATCCCTGGGGGCCCGCGGGGCATCATTCGGCCTTGCCGCGGGCCTTGGTGTGAGGTCCTTATGTAGTCCCCTCAGACTCTTCCATGATCCGATGAACATAACCCATAATTGAAGCGAAAAGGTCGGCGCGGGGCATTCGTTCACAAGCTAGGCACTTCGTGGTGACATAGTGCCCGATTTCTCCAATTCTATCCTTGATCATGTCCCTTTCTCCGAGTAGCCGCTCTATCTGCTGGTTTTTCGTCCCCAATCTTCGAGCGTTGTTGGTGACTTGGTCTAAGAGCCTGTCTATTTGTTCTTGCAGTCGAGCCATCAGATTGTGGCAACGGTCGAGGTCCGCTCTGGCATCTTGGGCTTGCTTGAAAACCCGTTCTCTGAGGACAACATTTGCTTCCCTTAAACTGGTGACGATATCGGTGTAATCCTCTTCCACCCGTTGTAGGTGAAGTGCATGTTGATGTGCCTCCTTTCTCCAGCTAGCTCGGATCCTCACTGTTTGGGCCTTAGACTCTTCCAATTCTCTTTGGACATCGGCAACCTGGCTTTTCAAACCCTTTATCAGTTTTTCGTCTGCCCGACTCCTCAACTGTCTGTCAGCATCCCTTTTCATTTGCTGGATTTGAGCTCTCAGAAAGTCATTTTCTTGTGCCAACTTCTTTTTATCTCCTTCGTTGGCGGCAGGTTTGCACATCCATTTCAAATTGGAGTTCTTGGGTCCGTTGTTCTATCCTGCTGATCTTTGTTCTATAGGCTTCTTCTCTGGCCAACCAGTCCCATTGTTCTCGTGACGCTCCAGCAAACTCCCTGAGGTGAGGCCTTTTTGCGGGCCTTTGATGCTCCAGATCTCTACTATACCATGCGGGATATTCCGACGATACTTCGCCCCGAGCTCGATCTCGCACCCGAGTGTCTATTTTTAATGTCTGACACTCACTCCAAATCTTTCGGACCAATGCTTCAGGGAACTGTCCTCCTGGTCCAATTTCAACTACATGTGGGCTGAGGTCTTCTTCTTTTGGGATTATTTGGCATCGTCCCAACTGTCTCAATACTCGACCTGGTGCGTAGGGCTGGATGTTGTTGAGGCCCATTAGCAATAAGTACGATTCTGCGGCCGATGCATATATGACTTCTTCCACGGGTAGCCAACCAAACGTCCATTCTATTCCGCTGGCTGTAGTCGAACGCAAAAGTCGTATCCATCCGCTGATCCCCTCTGGCAACTCATATCCCTCAACCCTCGCAGGAAATTCTTCTATACAAGTTTTCTTTGGTGAACTATACCTCATAAATTGCGGATGGCGGCATAAGTGATCGGTCATCCACATTTGGAGCAATACATTGCATGCTTCAAAGAAAGTCCCTCCCGCTTTGCAGATGGTGAGTGCACGAAAGATGTCTGATATTATCATGGGAGCCAAAGTACTGTTGTTCTGTTTCATCAAAGTACTGACGACCCCTGCCACATGTATGTTGATGTTCCCATCCTTTCTAGGAAATATCAATGAACCTAGGAAAGCTATCATGAAGGCGATGCGTCTATGCTCCTCCCATTTTAATCGATTGTCCCCGCTGCAGATTTTGCTTTCGTGTTTGTTGAAGCCCCCATAGTGACCATATTTGTCATACAGAAATGCCAAAGTGCAGAACCCTTCTGATAAGTCTGGGTTGTGTACAGTTCTGCGGATCTTTACCGTATCCAAAAACCGATGTACCGTCACTACCCTTGGTGCAATGAGGTATTGTTCCCTCATAGGGACTTTTGGTCTTCCGACATATCCGGCTAATTCTTCCAGTGTTGGTGTGAGTTCAAAGTCTGAAAAGTGGAACACATTGTGTGCCGGATCCCAGAATGAGATCAAAGCTCGTATGATGTCTCCTCTCGGGGGAATTTTCAGCAGCCCTACTAGATCTCCCAAGTACAACTTAACGGCATCTTGTCCTTGCTCGCCCAAGTCGCTCCACCACCTATGCAAACTTAAGGGGACCTTGTTTATGATAGCTTCGGTTGTATTCTGACTCGTGCTCATTCTGCACATTTATTTAAGGTAATTCTTAGATGAAAACGAAATTTTTATTTGTCCCAAAACTATCTTTTCTGAAAAACGAAACGGGCCTCAGGATTTGACTGGTAAGAAAGAGTGGTTGTTAAGGCAAAATTAAATGTCTTGGCATTCCGCCATTAAAACTAATTTTGAAATATATGGGAGTTGGACCCGTTTAGAGGTTGCCTACGTATCTCACACTCGGTGAGAATCAAACTCGCGTAGTTCGGTCCGTCAAAACAACTATCTTTCCTTTATTGACTGTCAAAAACACATTTTGTCAAAAACCCATTTTTCGGCAAAGTCAATCTTCTGCCGTCTTTTATTGGCAAACTAAATTCGTGGACTTGTTGGTGAAACATATTTTTTTTTTTTTTTTTTTTTTTTTTTTTTTTTTTTTTTTTTTCTGAAAGATATTTACTTCCCCATACTATTTCCTTTCGTGTTTTTCTTTTTCTTCGGTATTTAAAGGAACCCCGGTCAGCATGTCAGTCTAAATAAATGCTCACAACAAATATGATATGGCAAGATGGTCTTTCCTTTCAGGTTACCTGTCCTAGACGGACCCAACCCCTGTGTTGAGTCCCCTAAGTCAGAGATGATGCAAATAAACGTCCTGAATCTAGGTTCAATATCCTCATGCTTTTCAATGATACTAGACCGTGTACCCGAGCGGACGACTCGGATTTGAGGAGGGAGCTACGTACCGGGGACCCGCGGGATCGTCCGGCTTTGTAACTTATCCTGCCTCTTTTCTTACTTTGGTATTGACACTAACAGAAAAGGGAGTCTCAACCAGTAAGCACATCCCCGGGGATAAGAAGAGACGGGTTTTCGGCACAGTTTTATATACAGTTCACGCAATATCAAAGCGGTAAATATATAGCAGTTTGTATATACAGTACAACTAATATCAAAGCGGTAGACATGTAGCACATTAATTAAACATGTAATAAAATCAGATATAGACAAAATAACAAATTAAATGAGCTCGAGTTCTTAGACCCCGAACCGAAGTTCGAGGTTTGTCCCCAGCAGAGTCGCCAGAGCTGTCACACCTCCTTTTTACGCGCACGCGAGGGCACGAGGGAGTTTTTCCAATTAAAGGACAATCGAAACGGGATTTATTTAATTAATTCAGAGTCGCCACTTAGGAAAATAATGGTGTCCCAAGTCACCGGTTTAATCCCGAACCGAGGAAATTTATGACTCCGTAATACAGTCAGCGAAACTAGAAATCTGGATAAGGAATTCTGTTAACCCGGGAGAAGGTGTTAGGCACTCCCGGATTCCGTGGTTTTAGCACGGTTGCTCAACTGCAATTTTTACTCTTATCTGATTTCTTTATATATTTTAACTATGTGCTTTTAATGCTCCGCTTTTAATTTTAGAAGAATTGCGACGTTACGAAAACACATTTCGAGCCGCACCGTAACCGGTACGCCTGCGACTCTAATGTATTTCAGTTTCGCCGAGAGTAAGATCTGGGTCACATAAATGCACACCCGTATTCAGGAAAGTAATTTTTAGTTCAAGTCGTGCCTAAAGAGTCTATCGTCTATTTACTTTGAGAAAAGGACCGTGAAATTCACTAGACGGTCCTTCCAAGTCTAAGGTTTTTGTAATAATTAATTGAGGACCCCGCAATTCTGTGTGTAATGCGGCGAGGCCCGTCTCATCATTTTATTTAAAGGGCAACCTCGAAGCGAACTATGATTCTCTATTTTTGTTTGTCTCTAATAAAGAAAATGTTAATCGTTTATCATTACCTACTAGTTTGATATTTTCTTTTATTTGGGCCATTCAATAGAGCCCCGACTCAAAATTGAACGCCAGAAGACGATTTCCTCTTTACTATGCTCTTAGACTACTTAAACTTCGATTTCTATTCAAATTAGCTAAGCTAATTTAGTCAACAGAAAACTTTTGTTTTATTTAAGAAAAGAATATTGAACATGTTTCCGATTTTAATCTAATCAAATTGATAACCGGCTTTCGTGTAAAGGATCTAGATCATAGTAGACATACACGAGCTAAAGTATACTGATAATCTAATAGCAACGGAGTGATACATCAATCGTCCTGATTCCCCTTTTTAACAAGCTATAGACAAAACAGGATTTACACGCTTATTGTTACAATTAACTACTTGAACATTGAGCGTGGTACTTACTAATTCATAACTTTCGACCAAACTACCATCATTATGCCTCTATTTATTTCTACACTGGATGTTAGTTATTATACACTTTTAACTTGAACAAATTGACACCTATAACAATATGTATTTCACTGATTCATCTATCTATCGCATAATGTGTTTCCAATGGACCATTTCTACTACAACAGGCTAGGGAAACATGAAGTTAACACAGTTACAACACATACAGCTTATTACATATTCGGGCTCTCCTTAATGAGTACACATGTATTCAACTAAGTTTTAACATGGGCTAAAAGGATATGATAAACAATAAGCTAAGTTTCATTGCTTCCATTCATGTCTACAACTTCAGGCAGTAGTGAAATACCTGGAAATTGTCAAAGCAAAAGAATGTAGATCAGTTAAGCCGGTGAAACACAGCAGACAGCAGATCAACAGCAATCAGTGGCAGTCACTGCCACTATATACACAGCAACAGCAACAACCAAGATAATAACAGCAACCAGTGGCCAACCACAATCCCAACAGCAGGATTAACAACCAATCGACACACCAACAACAAACAGCACCAGGCAACAACCAGGAGATAGAACAAAAACAAAAGCCAAGAGGCAATCACAGCACCAAAATCCCACCAGTGAAGCAAACCAACAACAATAGCATGAGAGCTAAGAAGTAACAGCAAAGACAACCACAACTAAGAGACCAACAGCCCCCCACAGCAAGCCCAGGCAGCAACACTCGACTAACAAAGAACCAACACTACAACAATGGCCAAATACTCAACCAACAGTGACTAAGAACCAATGAAACAGTGACTTTTTGTCACTCTCAGTGTACTCTCCAACCTCTCTATGTATATCCTCTCAAGTGTTTACGAATATGCTACTGTTTTTGCTTCTCCAGGATGCTCTCAAATCTCCCTCTATAATCTGCCTTTTCTCTAAATGTGTCTATCTATTTATAACCAAAACTAAAGGCCAGGCCAGCCTGCTTAACCTCCACATATGTACTGATTGTCCAGCTCTTAAGAGCACTTAAGAATGTAAAATAAACTTCTTGCCCTAATATTCTCTGCCCAACCCATCACTTAATGTTTAAATCTCATTTTTTTAATCCAAAAGCGTACTAGTAACCTGTTTTTCTATTCAAAACCCCTTACCCTGCCAGATAGCTCCCATGTTACTTATGTTTTCCAATTACACTGCACACACAGTGATAAACAAACCTACTGACAGTCCCTCCAACATGCTGGCCAGGTTTATTTGAATTAACTCTAAACCATATGGTCCCAATTCAGCTATAACCAATTTATCCTAAACCTATTTCAATTTCAAATCACACAGCACCCCAATTCGATTCAATAGCTTAATCAACTATCCAGAATTTCAAATAATCAAACCTACGCAATTAGATGGCGACATTCGTTTAATCAATTACGAGCTATATAATCGACAATGAATAATCGATATTCAACTTATGCCTAGGGGCAGAATCAGGGGGCAACAATCCGAGTCAACTATTCGACGAATTTAACTAGATTGAACACAATGTAATCACAATAACAACAATGAGCCGAACATATCAGAAAGAAAATGATTTGACCAAATAAAAAGGTCTTGATTAGGAGGAGAAACGAAAACAGAGAAAGTAGCTAACTTAACTAAAAGAATGGAATCAATAGACACTTATACTAATAGATAAAAATCGGAAATAGACAGAAAGGTACCTTAAACAGTGAGAAGAGAAATGAAAACGCACGGACTTGGGCTCGAGGAGACTTGAAATTGCCTTCTTTTGAAGTTAATAGATTTTAATTGAAATATTTTCGAACGAAAACCTTCCAATTAAAATCTATTATCTTCAATTTGCTTTAATTCCGACCAAATCCCTAGTTTTCGAATTCTAGGGTTCTTGAAGGTGGGATTTGGGGCTTTTGTATTTCTGGTTAGATTCGAAGCAAACCAAGGTTAGCGTGGGTATGAGGGAGGTACGGGGAGGGTTTGGGGTGAGTTTGGGGTGATTTGGCGTAAGTTCGAGTTGACTCGAATCTTCAAATGAAGATTCGAGAAGCTCCGGCAAGATTCGAGGTTAATGGAAGCTGGGATCGTGATGGGGAAGGTAAGGGGAAGGTTTTGGCGTTGGTTTGGGTTCGATTGGCCTACCGGAACCGCCGTGAGGCGATTTCCGGCAAGCGGCGCAAGGTGGCGGACGGCGGCGTTACGCCTGGTCTCTAAGGACCTTTGGGAGACGAAGGGAGAAGGGGGGGTCTGGCTTGGGGGGGGCGGGGTATGGAAATGGGTTTATATACATTTTGAGTAGTTAAATCCTGATCGTTGGATCAAGCTTGATCAACGATCAGGATCCTCTCACTTAAACCAAACGGTGCCGTTTGGTTAAGTCCTAAGCTGGCTGAATTTTGGAATTAACGGATTAATCTGGGCCGTTGGATAATAAAATCCAACGGTCCGGATCAAACGTTACCGGCTGAAACTGGACGGATACTTGGGCCAGATCAGAAACAATTCACTTGGGCCTGACTTTTAGACTAAAATTGGCCCAACTCGGATCTTCATGATGTATTATGTACATGTGTGTATGTATATATATATATATATGTATATATACATACATATATATATATATACACACATATGTATATATACCAACCTATAACACCGCTGTTTTTTACTACAATTAACGCACACGATTACATATCACCCAAAAATGTAAATCACATGACTTCGATATCAAACGCTGAAAAATGCAAAACTTAGCATATATATTTTTTTTTATATTTTTTAATTTAAATAAATAAACGTGCACACAAAAGATAAAAATAACACAAAAATCACAAAAATCATACCCAACACGAAACTATTTTTATTTTTGAATTTTCCGGGAGTACTTCTCAAGTAAGGCAAAAATCACGTGCTCACACATCCTCCAAGGCGGGCTCCCTGACTTCAACTACAACTTCAAAATTAAATCGCCACTCCATTCTCCAGGCGGGCTCCCTGACTTCATCTACAACTTCAAATAAAATCGCCACTCCATTCTCCAGGCGGGCTCCCTGACTTCAACTATAACTTCAAAATTAAATCGCCACTCCATTCTCCAGGCGGGCTCCCTGACTTCATCTACAACTTCAAATAAAATCGCCACTCCATTCTCCAGGCGGGCTCCCTGACTTCATCTACAACTTCAAATAAAATCGCCACTCCATTCTCCAGGCGGGCTCCCTGACTTCAACTACAACTTCAAAGTTAAATCGCCACTCCATTCTCCAGGCGGGCTCCCTGACTTCATCTACAACTTCAAAATTAAATCGCCACTCCATTCTCCAGGCGGGCTCCCTGACTTCATCTACAACTTCAAATAAAATCGCCACTCCATTCTCCAGGCGGGCTCCCTGACTTCAACTACAACTTCAAAATTAAATCGCCACTCCATTCTCCAGGCGGGCTCCCTGACTTCATCTACAACTTCAAATAAAATCGCCACTCCATTCTCCAGGCGGGCTCCCTGACTTCAACTATAACTTCAAAATTAAATCGCCACTCCATTCTCCAGGCGGGCTCCCTGACTTCATCTACAACTTCAAATAAAATCGCCACTCCATTCTCCAGGCGGGCTCCCTGACTTCATCTACAACTTCAAATAAAATCGCCACTCCATTCTCCAGGCGGGCTCCCTGACTTCAACTACAACTTCAAAGTTAAATCGCCACTCCATTCTCCAGGCGGGCTCCCTGACTTCAACTACAACTTCTGATTTCATCCTATCTTGATTGCCTTCCTTTGCCTCTTGTACCATTTTCTTCTTCCTGCGTTGCCTCTCGGACCACCTTCTCTTCTGGATTAACCTGTCTTGGGATTGCCTTCCCCAGGGTCGTATTACCTTTCTTCTGGCTGCTGGGGGGTATCTTGGAACTGTTTACTCGCCTGCTGGGGTGATGCTGCTGAGGAAGTATTCTTTGTTTCCTTCACCCCTCATTCTCTTCCTTCTTCCCCTACCTCTTCCGGGACTCACGCTTTTGTTTCCTTGATCAAATTATAGGATGTAATACTGCTGGGGGAATCTCGAAGCCATTTTTCTTTTCCCAATAACTGCTGGAGATGATACCCGGCTCAAAGATCACCCCATCTTGTGTTGCTTTCTACACTTATCCTCCGAGTCTTGCTTTCCAGAAAATTTTCGCAACAGGAGAAAATTTTCTGCCCCAGTGTGATAAACTTCTGGACGGTATGCTTTTCTGCCGTCGGACCCTCTTTTCCTGCTTTAAATCAAAGAAAAATTGTTAGTTTCAAAAGGCCGCGAGTGGTCGTGCCACTCTTGTTGAGGCCATTCCCTTTCAGCTGCTTGGCCTCTCTCGAACTTTGAGGACGACGTTGACGCTTGCTTGGGAAGATGCTTTTTCCACGAACGACCTCTCATCTTTTATTCCACTCTTTGGTTTGGTCCGACTATTTTTTAGCCGGTGATCTGTTGCGTGAAATCATCTTTCGGACATGCCACATGTGTCCATCATACTCCATGATTCTTGCGAACCTTCCACTCAGCCCGTCATCCCAATCTTACTATCGTAACGACTTCTGTCTCATTGCCTTGTTCCATGCCTATTCACTTTCAATATACTGCGCTTTGGGAGACTTGGTAGTAAGCTTTGAAAAATCAATTTTCGAAAAATGAAAGAAAAGAAAAGAATACTGACCGCAAATGACAAAAGAAGAGAAAAACTTTTCCGAACTCAAGAATAGGAAAACTTATCTGAGCGTGTGCCTGATCCAATGTTATGCCGCGCCTTTGAGATTAAACTACCCAGTCTATTCATGTCAATCACTTTCTGATACCGCGTCCCGCTAGAGGTAAACGGATGTCCCAACCTTGTCTCATGCAGACATCTTGTAACCATCTTGTCCTGTCACCTCACAGTGCCCTTCAAAGGGTTTTCACTAATGAGATTCTCTCATTTCTCTCTATCTCCCGTCGCCTTAAGGTGCCCGTAAAGGTTTTCACCGTAAGACTCTCTCATTTTATTTCTCTCGACTTCCTTCGCCTTAAGGTGCCCGCGAGGGTTTTCACCGTTAAGACTCTCTCATTTATGCTTTCTTTCCTTGCGGCGGGGTATCACCCCTGAGATTCCCTCTAGAGCGTTATCCCCTTTCGGCTTGTGCGTTCTGGATTCAATCGAGGGTCGGGATGTCACTCTTGGCTTTCATTCGCATGACTTGGCACTTCTCAAATACTGATCGAGAGGTCTTTCTGGTTTTTGATATGGTTTCTGCGCGTGAGGCTGAAGAAAGGGGTTTGGCCTCAACGGTTAGCTTGTTACAACTTTCGGAATCCACACTATCTTTCAAACGAAACAATGACTTCTGCCCCAGTTTTGTTGCTTGGGGGATTTTTTGATTTTTATTTTATTATGACCGAGCCGTGTGGCGCCTACGTATCCTTCTTGAGGAATCAGGTCGAACGTAGTTCACTGTTTCTTGTATTTTTCTTTGTTTCTTTTCTATTCTGTTACACATCTTCCTTGATGATTCCGAAAGAGGGTATATGAGAGAATAATTAAGGCTCAAATGGGGAAACAAAGGTTAAAGTGTTTGGATAGTAGAAAAATTGCCTCTGTCATTTCATTCTCCGAAAAATGCCAAATACACACAAACGAAACCAAACGTCGACAAATGCATTAAAGAATTACACGTAATATCTCTTGACTGCATCAGAATTGATAGCCATATCAGTACATCTTCCCTCGACATCGGTTAGGCATAGAGCGCCGTTGGATAATACTCTAGTCACCACAAATGGTCCCTGCCAATTTGGAGCGAATTTGCCTTTCGCTTCGGCCTGATGTGGTAGAACTCTCCTCAGCACATGCTGTCCCACTTCAAATCTCCTGGGTCGTACCTTCTTGTTATACGCTCTCGCCATTCTCTTTTGATACAATTGGCCGTGACATACTGCTGTCAACCTCTTTTCATCGATCAAGCTCAATTGCTCTAATCGGCTTTTGACCCACTCGTCGTCATCAATCTCAGCTTCAGCGACAATTCGGAGGGATGGAATCTCAACTTCTGCGGGTATTACTGCTTCAGTCCCGTATACCAACAAGTAAGGAGTGGCACCTACCGAAGTCCGGACGGTAGTGCGATAACCCAACAGCGCAAATGGTAACTTTTCATGCCACTGCCTAGACCCTTCTATCATCTTCCTCAATATCTTCTTTATGTTCTTGTTTGCTGCCTCGACCGCACCGTTTGCTTTTGGGCGATACGGTGTGGAATTTCGGTGCGTAATCTTGAACTGTTGACATACCTCTTTCATCAATCCACTGTTAAGATTTGCACCGTTATCTGTAATGATCATCTTTGGAATTCCAAACCTACAAATGATGTGGGAGTGTACGAAGTCCACTACCGCCTTCTTGGTCACTGGATTTGAATGTTTTGGCCTCCACCCACTTGGTAAAATAATCAATCGTTACCAGAATGAACCTGTGACCATTGGAAGTCGCAGGCTCAATAGGTCCAATAACATCCATACCCCATGCGACAAACGGCCATGGTGCTGACATTGTATGCAATTCAGTCGGCGGAGAATGAATCAAATCTCCGTGTATCTGACACTGATGGCATTTTCGCACGAAACTTATACAATCCCGCTCCATAGTGAGCCAATAATATCCTGCTCGAAGAATCTTCTTTGCCAATACGTATCCGCTCATATGTGGTCCACATACTCCCGAGTGTACATCTGTCATCACTGTTGTGGCTTGACTCGCATCTATACATCTCAATAATCCCAAATCTGGGGTTCTTTTGTATAGCACCCCTCCACTAAGGAAAAATCCGTTCGCCAACCGCCGAATAGCTCGCTTTTGATCTCCAGTTGCTTGCTCTGGGTATACTCCTAACCGGAGGTATTCCTTGACATCATGAAACCACGGCTCACCATCCACCTCTTCCTCTATCACATTACAATAAGCATGTTGATCCCGGACATGGATATGTAACGGATCGACACGAACCTTGTCCGGGTGATGTAGCATTGACGCTAAAGTAGCCAACGCGTCGGCAACCTCATTATGCATCCTTGGGATGTGCTTGAATTCTACCGATCGAAAGCGTTTGGTCAAATCATGCAAACACTGACGATATGGGATAAGCTTTAAATCTCTGGTTTCCCATTCTCCCTGAATCTGATGTACCAGAAGGTCCGAGTCCCCCAAGACCAAGACGTCCTGTACATCCATGTCCACCGCTAATCGCAACCCCAAGATACATGCCTCGTACTCAGCCATATTATTGGTGCAATGAAAACGCAGTTGAGCGGTAACAGGATAATGATGTCCTGTTTCAGATATGAGCACAGCCCCTACTCCGACTCCCTTCGCGTTTGCCGCTCCGTCGAAGAAGAGCTTCCAACCTGGGTCCTTGGTTAGTTCTAACCCCTCAATTTGCAATACCTCTTCGTCTGGAAAATACGTCCTCAAAGGTTCATATTCGTCATCAACGGGATTTTCAGCTAAGTGATCGGCCAGGGCTTGAGCTTTCATGGCCGTCCTTGTCACGTATATGATGTCGAACTCCGTAAGTAATATTTGCCATTTTGCCAACCTCCCTGTAGGCATAGGTTTCTGGAAAATATACTTCAACGGATCCGGACGCGAAATGAGGTAAGTGGTGTAAGAAGACAAGTAGTGTTTCAGCTTTTGGGCTACCCAAGTCAGGGCGCAACATGTCTTTTCTAGATGAGTGTACTTGACCTCGTGGACTGTAAATTTCTTACTGAGGTAGTAAATGGCCCGTTCCTTCCTGCCAGTAAGATCATGCTGCCCCAGTACGCAGCCGAACGAATTCTCCAAAACCGTCAGATAAAGAATCAGGGGTCTGCCTGGCTCAGGCGGAACTAGTACGGGTGGATTTGACAGATACCCTTTGATCCGGTCAAACGCTTCCTGACATTCTGCCGTCCATTCTATCGCCGCGTCTTTTTTCAATAGACGGAATATGGGTTCACAAGTTGCCGTAAGCTGGGCAATAAACCTACTGATGTAATTCAACCTTCCCAACAGACTCATTACCTCTGTTTTATTCTTCGGCGGGGCTAACTCTTGAATGGACTTGATTTTGGATGGGTCCAACTCAATGCCCCGTCGGCTGACGATGAATCCTAGCAACTTTCCCGATGGAACTCCGAATGCACATTTGGCCGGATTAAGCTTGATGTCGTACCTTCGAAGTCTTTGAAAGAACTTCCGAGGTCGGCAACATGGTCTTCTTGACGTCTGGATTTTACGATCACATCATCCACGTACACTTCAATTTCCTTATGTATCATATCATGGAATACCGTAGTCATCGCCCTCATATAGGTTGCCCCTGCATTCTTCAAACCAAACGGCATCACTCGGTAGCAATAAGTCCCCCACGGTGTGATAAAAGCCGTCTTTTCTGCGTCCTCTTCATCCATCAAAATCTGATGATATCCCGCATAACAGTCCACAAAGGATCCAATTTCGCGTCCGGCGCAATTATCAATCAGGATATGGATATTGGGAAGTGGGAAATTATCCTTAGGACTTGCCTTGTTGAGATTGCGATAATCCACGCATACCCTGATCTTTCCGTCTTTCTTTGGCACCGGTACTACGTTAGCCAACCATTCAGGGTATCGAGTGACACGAATGACTTTCGCCTGCAACTGCTTGGTTACCTCCTCCTTGATCTTCACACTCATCTCCGTCTTGAATTTTCGCAGTTTTTGCTTGACGGGAGGATATGCCGGATCAGTGGGTAATCTATGAACCACTAGATCGGTGCTGAGTCCTGGCATGTCGTCGTACGACCATGCAAAAATGTCTTTAAACTCCATGAGTGTTTTGATCAGTTCTTCTCTCAGATTGGGTTCAATATGGACACTTATCCGGGTTTCTTTGACGTCATCGGCATTCCCTAGATTAACGGTCTCAGTATCATTTAAGTTCGGTTTGGGTTTTTCCTCGAAGTGACTTAATTCTTCACCGATTTCCTCTACGGCTTCATCATCGCCGTACTCTGACTCACTCTCGTCACTTCTTATTTCATGTGTTATTATTTCCAAACCCGATTGACTTTCTAGACCGGGTTGATTAATCTTTAAGCACGCCATATCATTAAGATCAGTTGCAAGAAGGCTGTTCAGAAAAGTAAAAAGAAGGAAAAAGATAAACAAAATTAGACGCGAAGGAACCACATTTCATTAATGGGAATTGTACAAAGGGAAAACAAACTGCAAACTTAAATCAAAAATGAACTAAAAACAAAGGGATTTTACTCCGGGGACAAGCCCCCAATATAAAATTTCGAAAGAAAAACAATCCAAGACAAACTACCAAGACTCCTTCCGGACAGGGAGAGGAGTAGCCTTCCAGTTATTCAGTTTTGCCTTTGGTCCCACAAATTGTATCTCGGCATGACTGGATCCTTCACCATCTTCGAGCATACATACATCCGTGAATAGGTTTTCGAACTTCCTGAAGAACTCTTCGTCTGGCCTGACCGTAGGACCGGGAATCTTTGGCGCTGGATGTCCTCTTGCTCCGGACCTGACAAAAGATTGGGAAAGGCGTGGAACAGGCTTTGGGAGCACCCATGTTTTCTGCTTGCTCCTCTTTGCTCGCCGGATGTCCTCTGAGGTTGGCTGGAATCCCAAGCCGAAGGTTCCCAAGTTCTCGACCACCGATACCGGTTGTATAATTCCTTGCAGAGATGCACCTAGCCCTTTACCGGGTACGAAACCATGTCGCAACATTTCATGCGCCACCATGACATCCGCAGTAATTGTTCTGTCGCCGGGAATACATTCCCCTTCCGGAACTCGATGGGCGGGCACCACATCGCAGACCTGATACACCCACGGCCCAACGTCTTCTTCTGTTTCAACAAAGGGAATGATGGTGCCTGATTGTGGATCGTTCTCTCCATGGACGACGATCTCCTGCTGGTCCCATTCAAACTTGACGAGCTGGTGTAAGCTGGATGGAACTGCTCTTGCGGCATGAATCCATGGTCGCCCTATTAGGAGGTTATATGACACCACCATGTCCAGCACCTGGAATTCCATGGTGAACTCCACTGGCCCGATTGTCAAGACTAGCACTATGTCACCAACCGACGCTTTGCCTCCTCCGTCGAACCCTCGGACACATACCCTGTTCTCGCGTACCCTGCCGATGTCTACTTTTAATTTGCCCAGTGTAGAGAGAGGACAAATGTTAGCACTGGACCCATTATCGACCAAGACTTTGGTAACCACCGCCTCTTCACACTTCACCGTAAGATATAAAGCCCGGTTATGCTCAGTGCCTTCCTCAGGCAACTCGTCATCGGTGAAGGTG
>JASVEL010013754.1:0-36973 GCA_032618575.1 Nicotiana noctiflora | reverse complement strand
TGTGAGGACTGTTTCGGAAAAAAGGAAAACAACAAAAAATAAGATCGGTTTGGGTTGAAGGAAAGTTGGAGTTGAAATAAATGGCAATTCGATTGAACAGACTGGGTCAGAGTTTAAATATATGGCATAGTCAAAGGAATCAACCAACATACCCAGATAAGTTCTGTCACTCTCCTTCAAATCACCCTTACCCCTTCTGAAGTTCATTTGTTTATGCATTTCATTGATTAAAAAACCAATTTGTCTATTGAAAGCTAACTACCGGCTTCCCATAATAAGAGGTTAAATGAGGCTGGATCGAAAAAGAAAAAAAAGTGAAGAAGGGAATAAAGAAGGATGGCGATCAGAGCCGAAGAAAAAAAAGAGAGAAAAACAAGGATAATGCAAAAAGCGTTTACAAAGGAAGTCAACCAAAAGGTCGTTTAGCAGAAGAAAAGCAAAAAGAGGAAAGCCATAAAAGGCAGGAGCAGCAAATACCAGTTGCCAGCAGTTCACAACTAATAAGATTTGTTTTGTAATTTAGACAGGAACAAATTGTCACTAATCACTTTAAAGTGAATGTGACCAATGTGAAAAGAAAGAAAACATAAAAAGGAAGTTCAGCAATAAAAGAGGAATCCATAGAGGAGGAATCACTCAATCAAGTAAGAAAATACCAAAAACAACAGGAAGGTAACATCTTTTTAATTTCACACCCTAGTTATCAAACTGAGGGAATATTTTTCTGCATTTGCATTTCATGCATCAGGCGCCCATCTGGATAACAAGGGCATATTTTTCTGCATTCGCATTTCATGCATCAGGCGCCCACCCGGATAACAAGGGAATATATTTCTGCATTCGCATTTCATGCATCAGGCGCCCACCCGGATAACAAGGAAATATTTTTCTGCATTCGCATTTCATGTATCAGGCGCACACCTGGATAACAAGGGAATATTTTTCTGCATTCGCATTTTATGCATCAGGCGCACACCTGTATAACAAGGGAATATATTTCAGCATTTTAATGTCTATTCAGGCGCCTACCTGTATAACAAGGGAATACATTTCAGCATTTTTAATTTCTGTTCAGGCGCCCACCGTATAACAAGGGAATACATTTTCGCATTTTAATTTTTGTTCAGGCGCCCACCTGTATAACAAGGGAATACATTTCAGTATTTTAATTTCTGTTCAGGCGCCCGCCTGTATAACAAGGGAATATATTTCTGCAATTTTTAATTTCTGTTAATTTTGGTTTGTGTTAGCTAACATGAGTAACACCGTAACATGAAAAGCCCACACTGGGGTAGAGGAAAAGTTTTGTTGTTGTGTTTTCTTTTAAGCAGGTATCAATTTGAAGGCAAGGAATACCATTGAAAATCACAAAAAAAAAAAAGAAAGCAAGAAAAGAAAATAAAAAAAAAGGAGGATTATAGCACGACAAATCAAGGAAAAAAAGACAAAGAAGAATAAGAAGAACAAGAAGTAGATAGGAACAATTGTAATTCGTAGCATTATAGCTTGTAATAGCTTATTCATTTTACACTTTTCACCCATGGTGTAATAAGGAGTAGGTCAGTAGTCATAGCAGTAGCAATGCAACAACAAAGTCTTGGTAGTTTTAAACTACAAGACCTTCCCGAACTACACGGACCTGATTCCTGTTTAGCCCAGGATATGTAGCCAACCTCTGAGGCAGGGTGCGGTCAAAAGGTTTTCAAAATGCTTCTCACGGAATATGCCTGTGGGCAAATATCTCTCATTATTGCTCACTTGTCTTTGCACTAAAACTCTTCGTGTTCCCGAGCAAAGAGGGGCAGCTGTGAGCACATGATTTTTGCCCTAAGCAATAAAATTCCAAAATTAAAATAAAAAATATATTTTTATTTGCAATTATGTGTTTTGATTGAAATAAGATGCATTTGTGTGTGTGAACAATTAAAAATGAAAATTAGAAAATTAAAAAAAAATAGGTTAAGTATAAATAAAGGAACTAAAAGAAAATTAACAAAAAATACAATAATACCGGAAATTAGAGAACAATAGCAGAAAAATGTCAAAAACTATCAGAAAAATTAGAGAAAATAGGAAATAAAAAGAATTTGAACAATTGAAAAAGAATACAAGAAGAAAATAAAATATAAAAGAAGAAAATACCATAAAATAATTAAAATACAAGGCAAATACACAAAAATATGGAATTGGGCCAATTATATAAACCCAATACATATTGACCCAAATCAAATAAGAAGCCCGGACCAATCTTTGAGTAATAACAATCTCAGCCGTTCATCTCTTTAAATCCAACGGTTGCGGTTTTATCCGGAATTAATCAATTTCGTGTTATTTGACTGCTATTAAGCCTAATGTACTTAGGGGATATTGGTTATAGCTGTAATAGATAAGTAATTAGAAAATTGGCTAATTTTGAAAGTATGTCAAGTAGTTTAATAGGCTAAAATTGAAAATAACATAAAAATGATTACAATTGAAATAAGTAATAGAGTGGTCAGTATTGAAACTGGCCAACTCTGTGATTCCTTCGGCTTAAATAAAGTGGTCAGTTCTGAAAATCATTAACTCTTTAATAATAAGCTAAAATCTAAAACTAGCTAAGTTCTACAAGTCTTAATCTAATTCTAAGTGGCTAGTGATTAATAATTGACTAATTTTGCAAAGCCAAGTCCAAATACTGGACTGGCTAAACTTTAAAAGATTTAGACTTAGGTAAATAAGCAGGCTAGTCCTGCAAATCAACTATAATACAGAAAATGAAAAGAAAATAGGCTAAAATTGAAATGCAATTGATACCTAATCTGGCCAAGTCTTAAAGACTGAGATAAATACTGGCCAGAAGTTAAATAAAAGCTAAAACACCACATTCAAACCTTAGATAGGTCGGGTAAATAACAGTTGCCATTAATGGTATAATAGGAATAGAAAATGGCATAATTGTGGATTTAATAGAGCCTATAAGGACATTTAAGACATTTAGGCCTAGTATTTCTGCAATATTGCACAAAACTAAGGGTATAATAGACCCAAATAAAAGGCAACTCAGTAAACCTTAGCAAGTGGGGGTATACTAGTAATATACCCCAAATAGAATCAAATAGAACCTTCCAGCACATGCTGGAAGGTAAATTCAAATCTGAAATGGGTATTGAAGTGTAACAATTGAAAGAATTCAGGGGAGGAAATCAGAAATAACTTTTCAAATTCCCCCCCCCCCCCAACCCAAAATTTTCACCAATCCCACCTATAAATAGACATCATTAGAGCATTATTAAGGGCTGGATTTTTGAACGAAAATTCAGAGATATACTCATATAGATACATAGAGCAATTCTGCTTGGGTTAGTCGAAGCTTATTTCCGGAAGTTGTAGGAAATCTATTGATGTTTTACTGGTTTTCTACTGGTCTTCTGCTGGATATTGCTTTGCAATTTCTGGGATTCAAAATTGTTCACTGAATTCCTTCGTGATTGCTGTGATTCATTCTCTTCCATTGCTATTGCATTGTTAGCTGTGATCTACCTGCTATTTCCTGCCTTCATCTCCCTAGACTCAATAGTTTTCTATTGCTGAATCAGGCACACGGCTTGAACCATGTAATTGCAATTGGAATTGATATTGAAGAAATGAACTATCAATTTGCTACAAATTTTGTTACTGATTTCTTGATTTAGCTGTTGTAGTTCAATTAGCTTAGTTGAAATTGTAATTTGATAGGAAGTGTTGTATAACTAACACAATATGGGATACGGATAAACCAAAAACAATGTAATAGTGTAGTAAGTAGATTAGTATAGTAGTGGTAATCAAAATCACCTAGATAATCAAAATAGGTTAATCATTAATCTAACATAAAATACCTAATAGAAGTAGATAGTTAATAATTTTAACATGCAGTAGTTAGTTTAAATTAGTATTAATTAGATCAATCTGAATAGTGATAGTAATAAACGAAACACTGCTGTCAAGTGAAAATATGAAATGATGTCACATATCGATAGTTAATACAGTTTATTGCTTAATACGTTCAATAGTTCTCCGAAAACTGCAAATAATTGAGTTTAGCATGTTATTAAATAATAAGTTCTGATAACTTTATATATTAAGTAATTAGAATCAGTAGTTCAAAATAGCTATCAAACATAAGAACAAAAACAATCTATTAATTAGATTTCATTTACACTTGACGCTTAAAGTATGAGTTTATTATTGCAATTCTGTATTTCACTTATTCTTATTGAATAAAATAGCTTAAGTTTTGGATTATTCTGAATATTGATCTTCCGTGTTAATAATGAGTACCGATTTCTATTAATCTTCTATGATTATATCTGATCTGGGCCTAATAAGCTGCGAAGGCCCAGAACTATGTGTAACGACCCGGCCTATCGTTACAGGAATTTATCACCCCTTAATGTTACAATTACATGTTTTATGCTTTTATATCAGTGTTCGAGCCTATCGGGAGAGTTAGGAGTGAATTGAATTGAAAATGAAGCAAATAGCATGTTTGAAGGAAGTTTGAATACGGAAAGTCAACCTAGAGTTGACTATCGAGTTAGAGTGCTCGGAATCAGATTCTGATGATTCGACTAGTTTCGGGGGATCATTTATGACTTAGGAGAGCAATCGGAATTGAATTTGGAGGTCCGGTGTAGAAATAGGCTTGAATTGGCTAAGGTTGAATTTTGGCGAAATCCGAACGGTAGGTGAGATTTTGATCCGGGAGTCGGAATGGAATTCCGATAGTTACAGTAGCTCCGTTAGGTGATTTTGGATGTGCCTGCAAAATTTCAGGTCATTCGGACGTCGTTTGGTCGGGTTTTTGATGGAATGTGTAATTTGGAAGTTTTGAAGAAAATTAGGCTCGAATCCGTGTGTAATTGGTGATTTTGATATTTAGAATGGTGTTTTTATGATTGGAACGAGTTCGTATCGTGTTTTGGGGTATGTTGGTGGTTTTCGTTGGGGTCCCGGGGGCCTCGGGGTGAATCCGGACCATCATCCGGACATTTTGAACTTGGCAAAATCTGCTGTAAATTGCAGATCACTGTGCAGAAGGCTAAGCCTTCGCGTTCGCGAGGGCAAGGCCCGCGTTCGCGTAGGTTTGGGCACTTTGGTCATCGCGTTCACGGGGAGGGCGGCCGCGATCGCGTAGAAGGAATATGGGAAGCATCGCGTTCGCGATGGGTTAGTCGCGATCGCGTAAGAGGAAATAGTGAAACATCGCGTTCGCGTGGATGGAGGTCGCGTTCGCGTAGAAGGACCTCCGGATGGCTGAAGAAATGTGCATCACGAACGCGTGGGGGCATGTCGCGTTCGCGAAGGGAAAATGGATCAGTGCATCGCGGACGCGTGATATGTAACGCGAACGCGAAGAGTAAAATGATGCTGGGCATCGCGAACGCGTGGGAGCTCACACGAACGCGAAGAGCAAATTTGTCTGGCAGTGAAATTAAAACCAGAAACATTTCACTTACGGGTTCATATACCCAAAACACCATTTTTGAGCCCTAGAGAGAAGAAATCATGGGAAAATGCTGGGAAATCATCGGGTATTCATCGGAGGTAAGTTTCTGGACTCAAAAACATCATTTTATGGTAGAATTAACATCAATCTTCATGAATTTGGGTAGAAATTATGAAGGATTGTGGCCTAGATATTGAAAACGAAAATTTGGGTTTTGAAAGGCCAATCGAACTCCGATTTTAGTAAATTTTATATGTACGGACTCGTGGCGAGAGAAGGATTCTGGAAATATGAGTTTTGAGATTTTTCGAGATGTGGGCCCGGGGCTCGGGTTTTGCCAATTTCATGATTTTTGATATTTTTCGAGTTCTTTCGATTGGGTTATGTTCCATTAGCCTATTTTGATATATTTGTGCTGATTTGTGCTAGTTTTGACGTGCGTGGATGCCGGTTCGAGGAGCTAAGGCATCGCGGGCACGAGCTTTCATCGGTTCGAGGTGGGTAATACTTGTAAATGATGTCCTGAGGGTTAGTAAACCCCGGACTTGCACATCTTGGTGCTGTGTCGAGGTGACTTGCACGCCGGATAACGGGCGTGGGGTAGAGCACCATTGGGGATTGTGACTTGGTCCGTCCTGCGTAATAAATAATAACACCTAATTGTTGAAGTGATTTTTACTAATTATCATGTTTGGGCTTCATGCCAATTATTTGAATCCTTCAGCGATTGGTATCACTGTTTTTGATAACACTGTGCATATTTTATTCTAAATTTAAGTTTTAAAATGGTATTTTTTCTATTCAGCATTTTTATAAGGTTATGAAAAACTTGAACAAGGTCTTAATAACATTTTTAGCTGTGAGCTAATATGATATTGTTGCCGTAGGGCTTTCTTGATTATTTGTTAGACTGATTGGGGCCGAGGGCCATATGTTAGGGCATGACATTTTATGTGAGCATATGCATACACATGCATGGATCGGGCTGCGCGCCGCAGCGAGATATATGTTGGATCGGACTGCACGCCGCAGGAATATCTCTATGAGATGTGCTTGGGCTGTAGGAGCCCCTCCGGAGTCCGAACCCCCACAGCGAGCACGGGTACCCAAAATTGGAGTCGGGCTACGCGCCGTAACGGTCATATCATGCATTGCATTCATACATTGGTTTACGTGTACTACGTGGCATAACATTCAGCACTCATACATTACTGGCACACATGCATTAGTTGCCTTATTGACCAGATCTCCTGGTGTAAATTGATAAGGAGTGGTGAGCCCGAGGGGCTGATTTGAGTGCGGACTTGCACTGCTTGAGATTGTATCCAGGTATTGGTATATTATTATGAAAGAAAGTAGCTAAAATTGAGATTTCTAAATAATCTACTCACATATGCTTGAAAGGAATAAAAAGATAGTTCCGTATTGTGTAGCATGAGATAGTGCCTATCATGGTTTTCTTCACTTCAGCATTATTTACTTTTATTACTGCTGAGTTGGAAGTACTCACACCCGACTCCCTGCACCTTGTGTGCAGATCCAGGTACATCACAGTGGAGTTGAATCTATTGCGGCTCGGGAGTGCTTTTGGACAGTCGAGGTAGCTGCTAGCATTCGCAGGACCTGATTCTCCGGTTTGTCTGTATTTGTGTTCTGATCATCCCACACTTGTGCACAATTATATTCACTATTTACACTTTGTATACTCTGTAGAGGCTCATGACTCTTGACCCTTCGGTCTATGGGAGTTGGTATGCGTGGGAATTGGTTCCCCCTGTTTTGATATATCCATCACTGTTATTTTACAATTGATATGCTTAAATGGTATAAGGCGAGCTCATAGCTCTATGTTTGTTGTTAATTGGTCGGGCTGGCCTAGCCGTGTGCCGGGCGCCATCACTACCGGATTTGGGGTCGTGACAAGTCGGTATCGCAGCCTAGGTTTACTAGGCCTCGCGAGTCTCGAGCCGGTTTAGCACAGTCTTGTGGATCGGTACGGGACGCCCGTACTTATCCTCGGGAGGCTACGAACCTTTATGAAACACTTCACATTTCTTGGAATTCTTATCGTGCGCACTTGATTCAGCTTGAGATATAATTTTTGAAATTCCTTCCACACGTCTGTGTACGCTTCGAGCGCTTAGTAATATAATAGACTTATGGCTTGTAATTCCCCGATCGAGGGACGAGATATAATCTCCATGAGTTTATGTTGGGCCAGTCGGGAGGACTTGAGGCCGGATCCTTGTCTATGGCTTGAGCACCAAGGTATTAATTTTGCGAGTCGGTATTATGAAGTTCATACGATCGGTACTGATCCTTATTGTGCAAATGGCAGTTTGATAACGGGAGAGCTGTAAGGTATTCAGTTCTTATTGTGATTTGATATGTAGCCCTAGCTATGGGCGTGAGAAATAATTATCATATCTCGTAATTGGAAGGTAAAGTGTCTTATGTGTAGTGGAATGAGTTTAAACTCAAGAAGACTAAAGTGATTTTGATATGTGTTATGATTCGAGCAGGTACAGCGCAGGTTCAAGAATAAATTGTGATAATATGATTCGTATAGTATTGGGATTTAATGTTGTTGAAATACATTGTGATATCTTGTTGAGTTGTGGATGTATTGTTAGAATGGTTTGGTGATTCTCTGGCAGGTGGATAGGCCAATTTACAAAGGAAACTCTGCCGAAATTTTTGGAAAATTTGGGACTTAGAAAGATTTTTGTCACCTAAAGAGAGTGGGCTTATTGGTGGTGCATGTATATCTGCAAGAATTGCAGAAGAGCTAAGGTCTCCGATGATTCGAGTCTCTGTCAAGGCTTGTAAATGACTTGAGTTTAATCTCATATTAACATTTCGGCATCACTTGAGTAATAATGATATGAGTGGTTGAAAGTGCTTTGATGAATGGCTCCGAGCCAAGTTGGGGAGGTTGCTATTGATTAACTGATTGCACTATTGTGTGCTATGTTGATTCCGTCTCTAAGTATGTTGGGAAATTCGGGTAAAGGTTATGGTGCTTCGTAGATCTGATGAAGTACTAGGGTGTTTTGAACTGCTTTTGGTAAAGAATATTCACCGTATAGGAAAGAAAGATAGCCGATTGTATCTGTAAGTAATCATGTTCTGCGATGTCAGAGTTCTAACAAAACACGAGTGGTTCTACCCAATAGGACAGTTGAATTACAGCTGAATAAGGGTGAATGATGCCCGAGAATGGTTTTGCAGTGTTCAAGATTTTGCTTGTAACAGTCAGGTGCCTCAAGATTTGTGTATGTGGCTAAAGATGGCGGTTTCGTTAGAGAAAAATCAAGACTTGTGTTATATTATGTGAATGATGGGATTCTTTGTAACTGTATGGGAAGGTAATGATACTAATTCAAAAATCGCATAAAGTTCTTCAAAATAATGTATTATAGGATGTGGTACTTCTGGGAACATTGAGAGTGGCCTATGGGTTTTAGACCGTGTGGTCTTATGTACGAGTCTCGTGTGGTAACATGAGTTGAGTTATGGTAGTACTACAGTACAGGCTAATACTAACTTAAAGATGGTTAAAAAAAAAGAAATTGAGTAAATGGAGCAACTTGTTAATAAACCGAAGCGGTATGATAAGGAATACGATTAATTCCGGGTATGTGTTTGAAGTCATGAGTCTTGCAGACATTGCAGCAAAGCTCTTGAGTGCTGGCAGTTGTGTAACTTGATATGGGTATAAGGACTCAGTCCTGGTAGTTAAACTTATGCAACGAATGGGAAGAAACAGTTTGTGATGTGTTTTATCATGGTTTGAAAATGAGTATATTCCTGTCGGTATGCGAAGCGTGGAATGTGTACTGAGTTTTCTTCTATATGGGATCACGAAAGTCCTTGACTAGTAGAGTGCGCCGATATTGAGGCGGAGGAAAGGGATATGAATTTCCATGTTGTCTTAGTGTGATATGGTATACACGATGTGTTATGGAAAGTTGATAATGGTATATTCTAGGTTTTGAGATCAGCTCATAATATATGGGAAGTCAATAAAAGTTATTGAGCAGCGCGGACAGCTGCAGGTGAATTAAGAATCGATCTTTATGATTAACTTGGCAAGGAATATGATCCAAAAAGGACAAGGTAATGTAAAATGATAATATCCAGTGGTATGGTGGTATTCTCTTGTTGGATCGACTATAATAATTGAGTCATTGATGGCATAGTGAAATTTCTGAATGGCTTTCGTGGTATGAATGGACGCTTGATGTGCGTTATGTATTTGTATGGTGAAGTACGGAATCAAGCATGGTGATTCATGTGTTATATGTATGTTGGAGACTAGAAGTTCTTGTAACCCGCCTACGCAGCGGTGGTATGTCGTGTGTACCGGCACCATTTAGCGGTTATTGGAAATCGGAAGTCCTAGAGGCTCTCTCTTAACTTGATAAGACGAATTCGAATTATGATACTTGATTGCTGACTGGTTGTCATGGGTTAGATTGTCTAGACTAATGTGATATGGACTATGTCGGAAAATAGCACAAATTGCGTAGCAGAGAGCATCAGAGTATGCTCCAACAGAGCAGTTGTACCCAGGACCAACGGACGACTGGTAGGCATTGCTTTGTCAGTTGGACCTTATTGACGGATGTTAGTGTAGAGGTATCTACCATTGATTCAGTTCCAGTATTGAGAAACGTTGTCAGATGCGTTTCATGTGGCCGAGCTTGAGGCTATATGTATATATATGTTTGCTATAATGAGAAAATTCGACTCGATATGCATTTTCTTTGCGAGATTTATGCGTGGATCGGGTGGCACGCCGCCACAGGTATGGTATCTGGATCGGGTGGCACGCCGCCACGTGTATGGTATCTGGATCGGGTGGCACGCCGCCACGGGTATGTTATTGGAGCGGGTTGCACGCCGCAACAGTATATTGTGAAAATATAGTTAGTTATAAGCTACATGGTATACAATACTTCCTCGCTTCTGAGGAAAAGATCGTTTTGAGTATCGCTTGATGAGTGGCATATCGGTTGTGTCCTTTCAGGATTTAATAGCATACGTTAATTGTTTCACCGTGGGTGAGGTTGATTGTTTGGGTTCAAGACCTAGATCCGTGCGTGGCTAACCGTTTGAGCTTAGTGGGTTGAGGTGCTTCATGAGTAATAACGTTGGGATAGAATCACGAATCGTGGCAAGGCCACGTGATGTTATGACCTCTCGAAGAGGATTCGGGTACTCTATTTCTATGATACGAGACGCGATCTCAGATCTATGTTATGATGGCACAGAGGAATTGAATTGCAGCTATTTTGCTGGAGACATTTGTCATGAATTGAGCTGTCATGATTCGAGTGTGTGCATACGTTTCTATTGGAGCCAATGTTGTGCTCGTCGTGGCTTAGGCCGGTGTTAAGGTGTTTATCACCAGTGCGGTGTGTTATAATCGAAATGACCGTTGGAGTCATTAATGAATACGAACATATTGGATCTTGGCTTGTTAGAAAGGTAAAAATCGAGGT
Organism: Nicotiana noctiflora; assembly: GCA_032618575.1. Taxonomy (NCBI): domain Eukaryota; kingdom Viridiplantae; phylum Streptophyta; class Magnoliopsida; order Solanales; family Solanaceae; genus Nicotiana; species Nicotiana noctiflora. The sequence continues at coordinate 25,996 of JASVEL010013754.1, read as the reverse complement.
TTGGCTCCGAATCCTATCGTGGTATGAGTTTTAAAAAGGGAAATAGATTCACGAATGGTTAACCTGAGAGATGGGTTCGGTATATCGCGTGCTTCAGCTGCCGCGGGCAGGATATGGAGGTGTTGGAATAAGACTCTATCTAATGAAAGAGGTTTCAGCTAGTATTTGCGTTATTGTGGCCTGTTGTTGTGATTAGAGACTATCGTCTCGAGTGATGGGGTTGTCGATACATCATATGATCTCACCCTAAGTAGTGAATGTGGGTTATTGCAGTGGATTCGAGTGTATCCTGAGTATAGGCATGTGATTTGCATTTGGCATATGATTTTAGAAAGTGCAATGTGATTTATGGTCCAGATGGTCTGTGAAATTTTGACTATATGGTGTTTTCGGACTTATGTGAGATAGGGTGACGTATGATCGCCCGAATATATGCTTGGTAAGGTCATTCAGCCATTGGGTTGCTTCTAGTACAACTCTGAGTACGCTCGAGGACGAGCGATTGTTTAAGTTGGGGAGAATGTAACGACCCGGCCCGTCGTTACGGGAATTTACCACCCCGTCATGTTGCAATTACATGTTTTATGCTTTTATATCGGTGTTAGAGCCTATCGGGTGAGTTAGGAGTGAATTGAATTGAAAATGAAGCAAATAGCATGTTTGAAGGAAGTTTGAATACGGAAAGTCAACCTAGAGTTGACTATCGAGTTAGAGTGCTCGGAATCAGATTCTGATGATTCGACTAGTTTCGGGGGATCATTTATGACTTAGGAGAGCAATCGGAATTGAATTTGGAGGCCCGGGGTAGAAATAGGCTTGAATTGGCTAATGTTGAATTTTGGTGAAAACCGAATGGTAGGTGAGATTCTGATCCAGGAGTCAGAATGGAATTCCAACAGTTGCAGAAGCTCCGTTAGGTGATTTTGGATGTGCCTGCAAAATTTCAGGTCATTCGGACGTCGTTTGGTCGGGTTTTTGATGGAATGTGTAATTTGGAAGTTTTGAAGAAAATTAGGCTTGAATCCATGTGTAATTGGTGATTTTGATGTTTAGGATGGTGTTTTTATGATTAGAACGAGTTCGTATTGGGTTTTGGGGTATGTTGGTGGTCTTCGTTGGGGTCCCGGGGGCCTCGGGGTGAATCCGGACCATCATCCGGACATTTTGAACTTGGCAAAATCTACTGTAAATTGCAGATCACTGTGCAGAAGGCTAAGTCTTCGCGTTCGCGAGGGCAAGGCCCACGTTCGCGTAGGATGGGGCACTTTGGTCATCGCGTTCGCAAGAAGGGCGGCCGCGATCGCGTAGAAGGAATCTGGGAAGCATCACGTTCGCGATGGGTTAGTCGCGATCGCGTAAGAGGAAATAGTGAAACATCGCGTTCGGGTGGATGGAGGTCGCGTTCGCGTAGAAGGACCTCCGGATGGTTGAAGAAATGTGGATCGCGAACGCGTGGGGGCATGTCGCGTTCGCGAAGGAAAAATGGATCAGTGCATTGCGGACGCGTGATAGGTAACGCGAACGCGAAGAGTAAAATGATGCTAGGCATCGCGAACGCGTGGGAGCTCACGCGAACGCGAAGAGCAAATTTGTCTGGCAGTGAAATTAAAACCAGAAACATTTCACTTACGGGTTCATATACCCAAAACACCATTTTTGAGCCCTAGAGAGAAGAAATCACGGGAAAACGCTGGGAGATCATCGGGTATTCATCGGAGGTAAGTTTCTTGACTCAAAAACATCATTTTATGGTAGAATTAACATCAATGTTCATGAATTTGGGTAGAAATTATGAAGGATTGTGGCCTAGATATTGAAAACGAAAATTTGGGTTTTGAAAGGCCAATCGAACTCCGATTTTAATAAATTTTATATGTACGGACTCCTGGTGAGACGAGGAATCTGGAAATATGAGTTTCGAGATTTTTTGAGATGTGGGCCCGGGGCTCGGGTTTTGCCAATTTCGTGATTTTTGATATTTTTCGAGTTCTTTCGATTGGGTTATGTTCCATTAGCCTATTTTGATATATTTGTGCTGATTTGTGCTAGTTTTGACATGCGTGGATGCCGGTTCGAGGAGCTAAGGCGTCGCGGGCATGAGCTTTCGTCGGTTCGAGGTGGGTAATACTTGTAAATGATGTTCTGAGGGTTAGTAAACCCCGGACTTGCACATCTTAGTGCTGTGTTGAGGTGACTTGCACGCCGGATAACACGCGTGGGGTAGAGCACCATTGGGGATTGTGACTTGGTCCGTCCCGCATAATAAATAATAACACCTAATTGTTAAAGTGATTTGGACTAATTATCATGTTTGGGCTTCGTGCCAATTATTTGAGTCCTTCAGGGATTGGTATCACTTTTTTGATAACACTGTGCATAGTTTATTCTAAATTTAAGTTTTAAAATGGTATTTTTGCTATTCAGCATTTTTATAAGGTTATGAAAAACTTGAACAAGGTCTTAATAACATTTTTAGCTATGAGCTAATATGATATTGTTGCCGTAGGGCTTTCTTGATTATTTGTTAGATTGATTGGGGCCGAGGGCCATATGTTAGGGCATGACATTTCATGTGAGCATATGCATACACATGCATGGATCGGACCGCACGCCGCAGTGGTATACGGATCGGGCTGCGCGCCGCAGCAGGTGTGATATTAATATTGTGCTTGGGCTGTAGGAGCCCCTCCGGAGTCTGAACCCCCACAGTGAGCACGGGTACCCAAATTGGATCGGGCTACACGTCTTAGCGGTCATATGCATTGCATGGCATACATACATTGGTTTACGTGTACTACGTGGCATAACATTCAACGCTCATACATTACTGGCACACATGCATTAGTTGCCTTATTGACCAGATCTCCTGGTGTAAATTGATAAGGAGTGCTGAGCCCGATGGGCTGATTTGAGTGCGGACTTGCACCGCTTGAGATTGTATCCAGGTATTGGTATATTATTATGAAAGAAAGTAGCTAAAATTGAGATTTCTAAATAATCTACTCACATATGCTTGAAAGGAATAAAAAGATAGTTCCGTATTGTGTAGCATGAGATAGTGCCTATCGTGGTTTTCTTCCCTTCAGCATTATTTACTTTTATTACTGCTGAGTTGGAAGTACTCACACCCGACTCCCTGCACCTTGTGTGCAGATCCAAGTACATCACAATGGAGCTAATTCTATTGCGGCTATGGAGTGCTTTTGGACAATCGAGGTAGCTGCCAGCGTTCGCAGGACCTGATTCTCCAGTTTGTCTGTATTTTGTTCTGATCATCCCGCACTTGTGCACAGTTATATTCACTATTTACACTTTGTATACTCGGTAGAGGCTCATGACTCTTGACCCTTCGGTCTATGGGAGTTGGTATGCGTTGGGACTTGTTTCCCTGTTTTTAATATATCTATCACTGTTGAATTATTCCGTTATGCTTAAATTGGATAAAGTGAGCTTATGACTCCGTGTTTGTTGTTAATTGGTCAGGATGGCCTAGCCGTATGCTGGGCGCCATCACGACCGGATTTGGGGTCGTGACACTATGTGAAAACGATATTGTGCTCCTGCTGAACGCATTTCAGCATGTTTCTGGGTTTTCAGTACCTAGGAATGTAAACTGATACATCAAATACAAGCCCAAAATATCCAGGCCCGTGTAAATAAAATAAGGATTGGGATTTAAGTTCTGAAAAAACAATGAATTAGGGGAAAAAACAAAAAACAAATATAAAACATAGTATACATATTAGGATCAGACTATAAAACTAAAAATTGGACGAGCCTCGCATTGAAAACAAAACAGCGGGGCCCCCAAATAAATAAGTAAATTATATATATTAGACTCGGGAAGGTTGCTAGATAACTTCACAACCTTTCCAAAATATTAAAGAAGCCGATAGACGATTTAGGTATGACTTAAAATATACTTTCCCTAATACGAGTGCACATTTGATGTGGCTCGAATCGTAAATCCCTATGAAGCCGAAGCGTGTTAAAGGTCACAGGCGTACTAGTTGCGGTGTGACCTAAAATAAGTTTTTGCGACGTCGCAATTCGTAAAATATTCAAGTTGAAACATGTCATTATTGTTAGAAGGCATGTAATAAATCAAATAAAATTATGAATGACAGTTGAGCGACCGTGCTAAAACCACAGAATCCGGGAGTGCCTAACATCTTCTCCCGGGTTAACAGAATTCCTTATCCGGATTTCTCGTTGCGCAGACTGATAAAAATAGAGTCAATTTCCTTGGATTCGGGATTAACCGGTGACTTGGGACACCATTATTTTCCCAAGTGGTGACTCTGAAATTGTAAATAAAATCCCAAACCGATTGTCCTTTATTTGGAAAAACTCCGTCCTCGTTGTTATTATATCCTTCCGGTATATTCATAATATCGAGGTATACCTTATTCTTTTAATCGGGAATTAAACAAAAATGTAGTAAAAAGGGAGGTGTGAGAGGCACCAGCACCCAGGTGGGTTGCTACAGTAGATTGAGATCCCAGAGTGGAAGAAGGAGCGTATCACCATGGAATTCGTATTTGGACTCCCACGGACTGTAAGGAAGTTTGATTCTATATGGGTCCTTGTGGATCGGCTAACCAAGTACTCATTTCATACATGTGTGCACTACTTATTCATTGGAGCGGTTGGAGGAGATTTATATTAGGGAGGTCGTCCGATTGCATGGTATTCCAGTTTCTATCATCTCAGACAGAGGCATTCAGTTTACATCGCGGTTCTGGAGAGTCGTGTATCAGGAGTTAGGCACTCGAGTGGAGTTGAGCACGATATTTCACCCCCATACGGACGGACAATCCGAGCACACTATTTAGATTTTGGAGGATATGCTTCATGTGTGCGTGATTGAGATTGGAGGGTCATAGGACCATTTCCTGCCACTGGTGCAGTTTTCTTATAACAATAGCTATCTGTCGAACATTCAAATGGCGTCGTATAAGGCCTTATATGGTATGAGATGCAGATCTCCAGTGGGTTGGTTCGAGCCAGGCAAGGCTAGGTTATTCGGTACCGAGATGGTTCAAGATGCGATGGAATAGGTTAAAGTGATTAAGGACAGGCTCCAGGCAGCCCATTCCAGATAGAAGTGTTACGCGGACAAGAAGGTTCGTGATGTGACATATATGGTTGGTGAGCAGGTTCTGCTTCGGGTCTCTCCTATGAAGGGCGTCATGAGGTTTGGAAAGAAAGGTAATCTAAGTTCGAGATTTATTGGTCCTTTTAAGATCTTGAGGCAAGTTGGGGAGGTTTCTAATGATATTGGCTTATCTCCCAACCTAGCCAGAGTCCATCCGGTATTTCATGTTTCGACGCTCCGGAGATATCATGGTGATCCATCGCACGTCTTGGATTTCAGTTCAGTCTAGCTGGACAAGGATCTATCCTATGTTGAGGAGCCAGTGGCCATTGTGGACAAGAAGATCAGAAAGTTAAGGTCAAAGGACATTGCTTCAGTGAAGGTCCAATGGCGGGGTCAGCAACCCGAGGAGGCGACTTGGGAGACCGAGCAGGATATATGCAGCCAGTACCCTCATCTTTTTGCTACTTCAGTTATGTTCTCTATGCTCGTTCGAGGACGAACGAATGTATAAGTGTAGGAGGATGTAATGACCCGGCTAGTCGTTTTTGAATTTATGCCCTGATTCCTCATAAACTTCTTTCCCTAAGTTTGTTTATGCTATTTTGGTTTGTCGGGATGTTCGGTATTAGGATTCTGAGTGTTTTGGGACACTTAGTCCCTAAATGAGATCTTAAAAGTTCAAAAATGGTCTGTATTCAATGTAGTGTAAAAATGATCTCAGAATGAAAATCTGATGGTTCTGTTAGCTCCGTTAGGTGATTTCGAGGTTGGGAGCGTGTTCGGAATGTAATTTGGAGGTCTGTAGCTCATTTAGGCTTGAAATGCCGAAGTTTGAATTTTTTATGTTCCGGTCCGATAGTGAATTTTTTATCCAAGGGTCACTATGGAATTTCGGAAGTTGTTGTAGCTTCGTCATGTTATTCTGGATGTGCGTGCAAAATGTTAGGTCATTCGGATATGGTTTGGATAGGTTTTTCATCGAAAGTGTGTTTGGTTAGACTTTGAAGTTCATAGGCTTGAATCTTGGCTTAAATCGTGTTTCCGGCATTGTTTTGGCTTATTTAAGGATTGGTTAAAGTTTGAATGATGTTATGGGATATGTCTGTAGGTTTGTTTAAGGTCCTGGGGGCCTCGAGTGTGTTTGGAATGCCCAACAGAGCAATTTGAAGTTTGCAATTATTGCAGAAAACATTGCAGGTCAGGTCCCTTCTATGCGTTGCGTGGGACCATTGCATTCGCGTAGTGTCACACTCCCCCATCATCGCGTTCGCGGCAGATCCATCGCGTTTGCATTGTGTAACCTGGAGGGGTGCTCATTTTCCTTATACTCAATTGCGTTTGTACCCACGCATTCGCGAAGCCCTATTCTCCCCTTCAACGTGTTCGCGTCGTCCTGTTATGTATTCGTGAAGCAATATTTCCTCACCCTTCACGTTCGTGAACTGCTTCACGCATTCGCGAAGAGTAAATAAAACCCCCTTCATTTTTCTTCTCCGTGAAAGCGATAGTCCTTACGCGTTCGCAATGACCAAATACATGGGCAGATAGATTAAATTAGCCATTTCGAGGGTTCACCATTTGTATATCATTTTGACTTCTAGAGGTCGATTTTTGGCGATTTTTGAAGGGATTTTCTTCTGGGCAACTTGGGTAAGTAATTCCCACTCGATTTTTACTATATTCCACGAATCTCCTCTTAATTTCACCCCTTAATTTCGTGTTTTTGAATGGAAAGTGGGTAAAACGTCTTAGACCTAATTGCGAGGATTTGAGGGGCATTTGACCTCCGATTTAGGAGATTTTGAATGGTTAGACTCGTAAGAGTACGAGAGTTCTAAAATGTGAAAAATTATTCAATTACGAGACGTTGGCTGGAGGGGTGTTTTGATCATTTTACCTATTTTCGTGCCCTAACTTTAATTGTAATAGTGGGATCATTTGTTTGGAATGTTATTTATGATTTGTAATTGAATAGAATAGATTTAGGCCATTTAGAGTCTGATACTCCTGGCAAGGGCATCGTTCCCTTGTTGATTTCACACAAGTTCGAGGTAAGTGGCTTTTCTGACCTTGTGTAGGGGACTCCGTCCCTTAGGATGCGATAATTGGTAATTGAATCCTTGTGCGTAAGGTGACGACCACATACTTGAGCTGTTTCCCCTTATTTGTTTACTTTGGGACCACGGGTTTGATTTTTTCGAGATCCCTCTGCACTTTTATTTTAGGACTACAGGACGGTATCCCGGGAGATCTCCCTGTATTTTTATTTGGGACTACGAAATGGCATTTCGGGAGATCCCCTGCACTTTTATTTTAGGACTACGAGATGGTATTCTGGGAAATCCTTTGTTGTTGATATGAGGATTGGGATGTGGGACGGTATCCCGGGAGGTCCATTGGATAGTTGAGAAAAGGGCTACTGGACGGTATCCAGGGAGACCCTCATCAGTATTCTTGTACTTTAGCTGATTTTACTCTGTGCTTCTGTTTTGTCTTGTAGTATTATATCTCATTGAACTATATTACCATACTGTTAAATGTTGCTATTTTATTGTTTCTGCCTTGGTAGGGCCTTGACCTTTCCTCGTCACTACCCAACCGAGGTTAATCTTGACACTTAGTGAGTACCGTTATAATGTACTCACGCCTCTTCTGCGCATGTTTTTCACGTGCAGATCCAAGTACATCTACGCTGGCGCACTTTCAGTAGCTGCATGAGAATTTTCGGAGACTTGAGGTATATCTGCCACGTCTGCAGACCGGAGAGTCTCCTTCTCACTCTACCTTATAGTTAGTAAGATGACATTCTGTTATTCCATTTTATAGACATTTTCGGATGGTTAAAGCAGTATTATATTTCATTTTTAGTCTCTATTGTCCGTGGGTTTCCGGGTCTTGGAGATAGTTTCGTTCATTTTAAAGTGTTACAGTGTATGTGCCATGCGGCAATGGTTTACATTATTTCTGTAATTCAGTTTTGATTATAAATTCTGCAAATATTATTACATATGTAATGTGTTAGTCTTACCTAGTTGCGAAGACTAGGTGTCGTCATGACGTGTTCACAGTTGGTGAACTAGGGTCATGACATTCATAGGACCAAGGCAACACAAACTGAGCTAAACCTTAACTTGCTAATCCTACACATTGATGTTCCCTTCATCTCTCTAGTTTTCCTCACATCATTTGAAATTACACAAGGAGGATCTCATTTTCATTATATCACTTTCTTAATGACTAATGAATCAGTCTCCAATATGAGAGGGAGAAGATCATGCTCCACTTTGTATTCCAATTTGTGAAGAATAACCTTAGCTTCATCCACCACATTAGTTTTCACTCCCAAGAATACTACTCTAACATACACCATATCACATTCATCATCCCATGCATAAAACCCTGCTCCTGCTAAAATCCCGGACCTGTGCAAAAATGCACAGAAGTGTAGTATCAGCACACTCCGATCCCATGTGCTGGTAAGTGCCTGGCCTATCCCGGCAATGTAGTGACAAGCCTAGGACCAGACATTCACATAAACCTGTGCAGTTCTATATATGTAGGTACCATAGAATATCAGAGATATTAAGCAACACAATTAACAAAGGAGGGAACATGCTGGGGGAGCAAAATCGGAACCACATAATAAATCAATAAGGTAAAAGCAGAGTGTAGCAAAAACAGTTATCGCAAAGCAAGAAATTGAAATGGTTGCACGACATCACCCTTCGTGCTTTTACTCTCATCCTCAGCAAATAAGTAGATAAAACTGCACGGCATCACCCTTCGTGCTTTTACTCTAATCCTCGCATATATGGCACGGCATGATCCTTCGTGCATGGTTTAAGCAACAACGTCACGGAATGTTCCTTTGTGCATAAATAATAAACATGGCATGGAATGATCCTTCGTGCATAATTTATGTAACAATGACACGGAAGTTCCTTCGTGCATAAATAGTAAACATGGCACGGAATGATCCTTCGTACGAACATAAGTAAAAATGGCACCGCATAACCCTTCGTGCATTATTACTCTTCCTCACCCAAATAACAGTCACAGTTAACGGCAAAAGAATGAAACATGTAACATATACCATCCCAGCAAGGGGAGTAACAACAGTCATAACAATATCCCGGTAAGGGAACAACATCAACAACATAACAAAGTCCCGACAATGGAAATAATAATCAACCTTCACAACCCGGCAAGGGCTCAAGAATATGACTTAGGAGTATTCCACATTAGCTTACAACGTGTATCAACAAACGACTCACAGTCATGCTAGACTCCGGTGTATAGATGCTCGTCACCACGCCTATACACCATACTCGATCACATAGCAATTAGCAAATTATTACACTCAATCCTATTCCCTCAAGCTAGGATAGATCAAACACTTACTTCAAAACCTTGAATTCCAATTTAACCTTCAACTATTGCTTTACCTCGTAAGTCAACCTTCAACTCGCTCGAATTTAATCACAATTGGTTCAATTACTTAACAAATACTATATAAATTTGTTTGGATGCATAAAAATGGTTTTCTCAAAGTTTTACTCAAAAATTCCCAAAATGCGCCCGATCCCACATGGTCGAAACACTGGGTTTGGATCAAAATCTGGTTACTCATTCCCTAACGAGTTTAATTATATGATTTGTTTCGAAATCGGATCTCAAATCGAGGTCCAACTCCCCAATTTATGAAAAACCTAGGTCTACCCAAAAACAACAATTTCAACCATAAAAACCTATGATTTCTCATGGAAAACATGTTTAATGATGTTAGGAATTGAAAGAGTTGAGTGGAAATCGACTTACAAGTTATTTGGAGTGATATTGCTTTTGAAAAATCGCCTATGGGGTTTTGGGTTTTGAAAGAATGGTGAAAAAGGGGTTTAAAATCATTTAAGTATAAAATTGCACAACTGCAGATATGGGAATTGCGAACATATGTTAGCAATTGCGAACGTAACAAGTTCTGGGCTGCGGACATCACATTTGCGAAGAAATTGTTCGCATTTGCAAAATTAGGCCTTTTCAGGGCCACTTCGCATTTGCGAAGGTTTGTTCGCATTTGTGAACCAAGGCCAATTTTGGGCCACTTCGCATTTGCGAACCAAGGATATTTTGGGACAACTCGCAATTGCTAGTGATTCTTCGCAATTGCGAAAATATCAGCTGGGGGAAAAATACCAGCTGTGTTCTTTTTTAGAGTTTTCCTCTAACGACCTATCAAATCTTTACCCAAGCCCTCAGGCTCAAAACCAAACATGCACACAACCTCAAAAACATACCACGAACTTGCTCGCGTGCTCAAATCGCCAATATAACATCGTTTTCATAGAATTAAACCTCAAATTCATGATTTCTTCTTTTAAACTTCATAAACTTTCAAATTTGGATCTCATGGTTCAAAACACATCAAACGACGTTCAATTTCCGTCAAACTTTGTAGGAAGTACTTAAATAATATATAAGACTTGTACAGGGCGTCAGAACCAAAATACGAGCCCGATACCATGGTCTTTTAATCAACTTTCATTTCCATTTTCCTTAATAATTTTAGAAAAACAATATAACAGAAAAATTCATATCTTGGGCTCTATGCCTCGAAATTCAACTCCGGACGCATGCCCGAGTCCCATATTTTCCTACGGACCTTCCGGGACCGTCCGATCTCAGGTTCGGGACTGTTTACCGAAAATATTGATCGAAGTCAACTATATCAATATTAATATCAAAAATTTTCAAATTTTACATAGAATTCACATATTCTAAGACAAAATAATTCCGGCTATGTGCCCGGACTATGCACAAAAATTGAGGCAATATAAAATAAGGTTTTCAAGGCATTAGAAGTGCGGAACAGATGAGGATAATAGGTGATAACCCTTTGGGTCGTCACATCCTACACCTCTAAAACAACCGTTCGTCCTGGAACGGACAAGAGAAGGAAGTACCTGAGTCGGGGAACAAATGTGGGTAACGGCTCCGCATATCAGACTCAAACTCCCAGGTCGATGCCTCAGGAGGCTGACCTCTCCACTGGACACGCACGGAAGGAAAACCCTTCGACCTCAACTGTTGAACCTACCGGTCTAGAATGGCCACCGGCTCCTCCTCATAAGATAGATCCTTGTCCAATTGGACAATACTAAAGTCTAACACATGTGTAGGATCGATGTGGTACCTCCGAAGTATAGATACATGAAAAACCGGATGCATGGCTGATAAGCTAGGTGGCAGTGCAAGTCTATAAGCCCCCTCTCCCACTCGATCCATAATCTCAAATGGACCAATTTACCTAGGGCTGAACTTGCCCTTCTTTCCGAATCTCATCACGCCCTTCATAGGCGACACCTGGAGCAATAGCCGCTCACCAACCATGAAATTCACATCTCGGACCTTACATTTTGCATAACGCTTCTATATGGACTGAGCTGAATGCAACCTCTCCTAGATAATCTTGACCTTGTCCAAGGCCTCCTACACTAGGTCTGTACCTAGCAACCGAGCCTCTCCCAGCTCAAACCATCCGACTGGAGACCGACATCGCCTACCATACAATACCTCATATGGAGCCATCTAAATGCTAGACTGGTAGCTGTTGTTGTAGGCGAACTCTGCTAATGGCATAAAGTGGTCCCACGAGCCCCCAAAATCAGTGACACAAGCTCGGAGCATGTCCTCTAGGATTTGAATGGTCCTCTCAGACTGACCGTCCATCTGAGGATGAAATGTCGTACTCAACTGAACCTGGGTGCCTAACTCCAGCTGGACTGCTCTCCTAAAACGTGAGGTAAACTACGTACCCCAATCTGAGATAATAGATTGCGGCACCCATGAAGACGAACAAGCTCCCTGATGTAAATCACTGCTAACTTCTCAGACGAGGAGGAGACTGATACTGGAATGAAGTGTGCTGACTTGGTCAGCCTATCAACAAAGACCCAAATATCATCAAATTTCCTCCGAATCAAAGGGAGTCCAGTGACAAAGTCCATTGTAATCCGCTCACATTTCCACTCTAGAAGTTCAATTCTCTGGAACACACCACCAGGCCTCTAATGCTCATATTTAACCTGCTGACAGTTTAGACACCGAGCAACATATGTAATGATGTCCTTCTTCATCCTACGCCACCAATAGTGCTGCCGCAAGTCCTGATACATCTTCGCGGTGCCCGGGTGAATAGAATACCGCAAACTGTGGGCCTCCGTTAAGATCCACTCTCGAATCCCCTCAACGTTACGCACAAAACTCGCCCCTGCAATCTCAATACTCCGTCATCATCTAATGTTATCTTTCGTAGCACCTGCCCGCTGTACAGTATCCCTCAGGTCACGCAAATAGGGATCATCAAATTGTCTCTCACGGATACGCTCTAATAAAGAAGAATGAGCAACCGTGCAGGCTAACACCCTGTTAGGCTGAGAAATATCTAATCTCATGAACCGATTGGCCAAGGCCTGGACATCTAAAGCAAGTGGTCTCTGGCTGACCGGAATATAAGCGAGACTACCCATGCTGGCATACTTTCTAATCAACGCATCGACCACCACATTGGCTTTACCTAGGTGATATAAGATAGTAATATCGTAGTCTTTCAGCAACTCTAACTATCTCCTCTGTCGCACATTTAACTCTTTTTGCTTGAATAAATACTGAAGACTTTTGTGATCCGTTTATACCTCACATGTCACACCATATTGATAATCCATCAAAATATTTAAGGCATGAACAACTACTACCAGCTCAATGTCATGAACCGGATAATTCTTTTCATGGACTTTCAATTGTCTCGAAGCATAAGAAAGAACCTTGCCACCCTGCATCAATACCGCTCCAAGCCCTGTACGGGAAGCACCACAGTAAACTGTGTAAGGCCCTGAACTCGTAGGTAATATCAATACAGGTGCCGTAGTCAAAGCTCTCTTGAACTTCTGAAAGCTCGCCTCACACTCATCTAACCACTTGAACCGGGCACCCTTCTGTGTCAACCTGGTCATCGGAGCTACAATAGAAGAGAACCCCTCTACAAATCGACGGTAGTAGCCTGCTAACCCCAAGAAGCTCCGAATCCCGATCACTAAACTGGTCGAGGCCAATTCTTGACTGCCTCAATCTTCTGTGGGTCCACCTGAATACCCTCTACTGACACGATATGACCTACAAATACAATCGAACTTAACCAGAACTCGCATTTTGAAAACTTGGCATATAGCTGATTATCCTTCAGAGTCTGAAGAACCACTCTAAGGTACTGCTCGTGCTCTTCTTGGCTGCAGGAGTATACGAGGATATCATCTATAAAGACTATCACGAACAGTTCTAGATGAGGCCTGAACACTCGATTCATCAACTTCATAAATGCTGCTGGGGCATTGGTCAACCCTAAATACATGACTAAGAATTCATAGTGCCCATACCGAGTGCGAAAGGCTATCTTAGGAATGTCAGTCGCCCTGATCTTCAACTGATGGTAGCCCAACCTCAAGTCTATTTTCGAGAACACCATCGTTCCTTGGAGCTTGTCAAACAAATTATCAATCCTCGGTAGTGGATACTTATTCTTGATCGTCACTTTGTTAAATTGTCGATAATCAATAGACATCCGCATCGAGCCATCCTTTTTCTTCACAAATAACAACGGTGCACCCCAGGAGAAACACTGGGCCTAATAAATCCCTTTTCTAGAAGGTCTTGCAACTGATCTTTTAATTGCTTTAACTATGGCGGGGCCAAGCGATACGGTGGAATAGAGATGGGCTGAGTGCCCGGTGCCAGATCAATACAACAATCAATATCCCTGTGGGGTGGCATACCCGATGGGTCTGAAGGGAAGACCTTGGGATAATCTCGTACAATAAGAACTGAATCAATAGATGGAATCTCCGCGTTGGAGTCACGAACATAAGCCAAATAAACTAGACACCCCTTCTCGACCATGCGTCGAGCCTTAAAATATGAAATCACATTGCGAACGGAGTGGCCTGGGTCCCTCTCCACTCTGTTCGGGGTGATTTTGGCAAGGCCAAGGTAACTGTATTGGCATGACAATCTAGGATAGCATGATACGGGGACAACCAATCCATCCCCAATATGACATCGAAGTCCACCATGTTTAATACCAATAAATCGACATGGGTCTCAAGACCCTCAAATATAACCACGCACGAATGATGCACCCGGTCGACTACTATAAAGTCACCCACTGGTGTAGACACACAGACTGGAATGTCTAGGGCATGGATATGAACGGCCAGGAATGGTGCAAACCTCTATCACAAATCCAAATGGAGCCAAGCAGCACTGGACTAAGCGAGTCAAATAACGCTGGTGCGAACCATGTTGGATGATGGGTGAGGGTGAGAAAGAAGTATTGCTCTACTGCCCTATGTTAAGCAAAGTGAGTTTACTTCGTTTCAGGCCATGTTATTCAGTCTCATGGAACTAAACTCTTAGATGCAGCATGCAGCCGCCTCCATCCATCGGCACATCCGCCCCAGATGCATGCTTAGCCGCATTGTTCATCTTGAAAGGGAGCCGCGAGGTGCTGTCATGTCAGGCCCAAGGTTCATTCTACTATTGTAAAATTTCTGCCATTTACACTTCTTGGTGGGGGTCTTCTTGCAACGATCTTCTTTTCTTCAGGAATGGTGCCAGTCAATTGGTGTATAGGCCATCTCGGTCCAGTTTAGAATTTACCTCTTTTTTAAATCCCGCTTCCTTGTTAGCCGGGAACCCCCTCCTCTATGAAGCAGGGAATGATCGATCGAAGACTGAGAATAAAGAAGAAGATCTTTTAAGCATCGGTTGCGACATCGAATGAGACTTATCTAGGGAGCAAAGACTCCGATTTTCTTTCGTCTTTGAAAAAGTCAAACGCAGCCTAGAAAAAGGCTACGAACCGGTCGAGGGTTGAGTGAGGACCAGTGGTTGTGTTGCGAATATTGAATTTTATGTGCTAGATATCCCTGCTTTTTTGAATTTGTTACTGGATAGGCCATGTAACCATTCCTTTGGGTGATGCAATCACAGCATCTGACGCCTCTCCCTCTGGCCTAGCTAGTAAAGCATAAAATTAGGGATCGGCACCACCCCTCTAAGCTATGTCTCTAGGACGGTCATCCACTGGCTAACCTCTACCACTGGTGGGACGGTCTCCACCTCTACAGTCTCAACCTCCACCTCTATGATCCCTAGCCCCACCCCAGGCTGGCTGGGCAGGCGGTGGGTCAGCTAGGTCCTGAATCATGGGGCGAGGACCCCGTTGCTGAGTGTTGCCCGCTGCTCGAGGGCAAAACCTGACAAGATGACTTTGGTCACCACAACCGTAACAACACTTTGGCTGCCATGAACACTCTGAAGAGGTTGACCACTGATGGGAGGCTGATCTGAATACCGCTCACGAAACCCACGATCACCTGAACCACCCAGCGAAACCTGGAGAGCAGACTGAAAAGGCCTAGAAAACTGGCCCCTATCATAAAAATCCCTACATCGAGATGAGGCACCACTAAATCTGCCGGAATGATAAGGCTTCTTGTCTGAAGCATAACTACCTCCCCGAGAAAGAGCCATCTCAACCCTACAAGCTGCATTAGCTGCATTAGCTGCCTCTTGAAAAGATATGTCACTCCTAACTCCCATAGCCATCTGAATCTGGATCAGCTGATTTAGCCCATCTATAGACATGCGGACCCTCTCCCGATTTGAGGGTAGTATCACAACCGCATGACATGCTAGATCAAAAAACCTCATCTCATACTGGGTAATAGTCATAGAACCCTACTGGAGGCGCTCAAACTACCTCTGAAGTGCCTCCCGCTGGGTAACAAGGAGAAACTTCTCCAAAAATAACTCTGCAAACTGGTCACATGTTAAGGCTGGGGACACTGCTGGTCGATTCAAACAGAAATCTCTCCACCAAGTCTTGGCGGTTCCTACAAGCCTGAATGTGCAAAAATCAATCCCATTGGATTCCACTTTTCCCATAGTCTTGAGAATCTCATTGCAACTGAATAAGAAGTCCTGGGGATCCTCTGATGGGGCACCGATGAAAGTGGTGGTAAAAAGCTTGGAGAACCGATCAAGTCTCCATAGAGCATTAGAAGTCATGGCCGCTCCGTCTCCCGCCTGAGCTGTAGTGCCTGTCTGAGTGGCCACTGCTAGCTGAACTACTGGTGCATGAGCCTGGGGAGCTACTAGCTCTGGAGTACGTGCAACAGGAGTCTGGACCCCTCTTCCAGCCTGAGAAGTGACTGGTGCAACTGGTACTAAGCCTGCTCTGGCGACATTGTCCATAAAACCCGTTATTATGACCAAATCCTCCTGAACATCCATGGTAAATACGACCTCTCCTGGGACATGAGCTAGGCCCACTAGAGCTGTTGGGACTGGAACCTCCTCACCAGTTTCAACATGAGGCTCCACCTCTAGAACCACTTCCTGGGGCTGAGCTCTGCCCCTACCACGACCTCCAACATGGCCTTGGCCCCTGCCCCTGCCCCTCGTAGGATCTCCCTGGGGCTCAGGCTGCTGATCAGTGTATAAAGAAACACGTGTTCTCACCATCTTCGAATGGACAAAGTAGAAATTCAATCAGTATTTGAGGAACAAATCGCAAGACATGAAGGAACAAATGAGAGACTTTTCCTAACTCTATAGACTCTGGAGGACAAGTACAGACGTCTCCGTACCTACTCCTCAGACTCTACTAAGCTTGTTCGTGAGTTGTGAGACCTATGTAACCTGGAGCTCTGATACCAACCTCTTATGACCCGAATTCCCCCACCATTAGGATCGTGATGGCGCCTACTCGTGGTAGCTAGGCAAGCCAATTCACTCACCATCTTCATGTTTACACAACCATTTTGTTCACATATTTAATAGAATGAATAATACTCATAACTTTAAATGTGGAATTCTTTCAAATAAAAGACGAATAATAGAGTAAAATAGTTGAAATAAATTCTCTACCCAAGATGTGGAGTCACAAACTCACGAACTACTAAAGAATAACTACACATAATGGTCTGAAAGAAATAAACAATAACCGTCTATCTCGGAACAATGAGACCATAACAATAATAAAAACAAATAGAGGAGACGCTAGGCCTGCGGACGCCTGCAAGCTACCTCAGTCTCGGAAGTACGATAATCCCGCTAGTGTACTACTGCTGCTCCTGCTCAAAACCTGGACCTGTGCAAAAATGCACAGAAGTGTAGTATCAGCACAATCCAACCCCATGTGCTGGTAAGTGCATGGCCTATCCCGGCAAAATAGTAACAAGCCTAGGACCAGACACTAACATAAACCTGTGCAGTTCTATATATGTACGTACCATAGAATAGCACAGATATTTAGCAATACAATTAACAAAGGAGGGAACATGCTGGGGGAGCACAATCGGAACCACATAATAAATCAATAAGGTAAAAGTAGAGTGTAGCAAAAATTGTTATCGCAAAGCAATAAATTAAAATGGTTGCACGGCATCACGCTTCGTTCTTGTACTCTTATCCTCACCAAATAAGCAGATAAAAGTGCACGGCATCACCCTTCGTGCTTTTGCTCTCATCCTCACATCCATGGCATGACATGATCCTTCGTGCATGGTTTAAGCAACAACGGCACAGAATGTTCATTCATGCATAAATAATAAAGATGGCACGGAATGATCCTTCGTGCATAATTTAAGTAACAACGACACGGAATGTTCCTTCGTGCATAAATAGTAAACATGGAATGGAATGATCCATCTTGCTAACATAAGTAAAAATTGCACTGGATCACCCTTCGTGCATTGTCACTCTTCCTCAACCAAATAACAGTCACAGTCAACGGCAAAAGAATGAAACAAGTAACATGTACCATCCCGGCAAGGGAGTTACAAAAGTCATAATAATATTCCGACAAGGGAACAACATCAACAACATAACAAAGTCGCGGCAAGGGAAATAATAATCAACCTTTACAACCCGGCACGGGCTCAAGAATATGACTTGGGAGTATCCCACATTAGCTCACAACATGTATCAACAAACGACTCACGGTCATGCTAGACTCCAGTGTATAGATGCTTGTCACCAAGCCTATACACCACACTCGATCACATACCAATTAGCAAATTATTACACTTAATCTTATTCCCTCAAGCTAGGATAGATCAAACACTTACCTCAAAACTTTGAAGTCCAATTTAACCTTCAACTATCGCTTTACCTCGTAATTCAACCTTCAATTCGCTCGAATCTAATCACAATTGGTTCAATTACTTTAATAAATACTATATAAATTGGTTTGGATGCATAAAAATGGTTTTCTCAAAGTTTTACTCAAAATTTCCCAAAAGGCCCCCAGTCCCATGTGGCCGAAACTCGGGGTTTGGATCAAAATCCGGTTACCCATTCCCTCACGAGTTCAATTATATGATTTGTTTTGAAATCGGACTTCAAATCGAGGTCCAACTCCCCAATTTATGAAAAACCTAGGTTCTACCCAAAAACAACAATTTAAAACATAAAAACCTTTGATTTCTCAAGGAAAACATGTTTAATTATGTTAGGAATTGAAAGAGTTGAGTGTAAATTGACTTACAAGTGATTCGGAATGACATTGCTCTTGAAAAATCGCCTATGGGGTTTTGGGTTTGAAAGAATGGTGAAAAGGGGTTTAAATCGTTTAAGTATAAAATTGCACAGCCGCGGATATGGGAATTGTGAACATATGTTCGCAATTGCGAACGTAACAGGTTCTGGGCTGCGGACATGGCATTTGCTAAAACATTGTTCGCATTTGCGAACTTAGGCCTTTTCTGGGCCACTTCGCATTTGCGAAGGTTTGTTCTCATTTGCGAACCAAGGCCAATTCAGGGACAACTTGGAATTGCGAAAATATCAGCTGGGGGAAAAATACCAGCTGCGTTCTTTTTCAGTATTTTCTCTAACGACCTATCAAATCTTCTCCTGAGCCCTCGGGCTCCAAACCAAACATGCACACAACCTCAAAAACATACCGCAGACTTGCTCGCGCTATCAAATCGCCAATATAACATCGTTTGCATAGAATGAAACCTTAAATTCATGATTTTTTCTTTTAAACTTCATAAGCTTTTAAATTTGGAACTCATGGTTCAAAACACATCAAATGACGTTCAATTTCTGTCAAACTTTGCAAAATGTACTTAAATAATATATAAGACTTGTAACAGGCATCAGAACCAAAATACGAGCCTGATACCATGGTCTTGTGATCAATTTTCCTTTCCATTTTCCTCAATAATTTTAGAAAAACAATTTAACAAAAAAATTCATATCTTGGGCTCTAGGCCTCGGAATTCGACTCCGGACGCATGCCCGAGTCCCATATTTTCCTACGGACCTTTCAGGACAGTCTGATCTCAAATCTGGGTCCTTATATCAAAAATGTTGACCAAAGTCAACTATATCAATATTAATAACAAAATTCTTCAAAATTTTCCATAGAATTCACATATTCTAATACAAAAATATTTCTGGTACGTGCCCGGACTACACACGTAAATTGAGGCAATATAAAATAATGTTTTCAAGGCCTCGGAAGTGTGGAACATATGAGGAAAGTAGGTGATGACCCTTTGGGTCGTCACAAGCATTTTTCAATTACTGTTTAGGTGCCCACCTTTATAACAAGGGAATATTTTCAGCATTTTCATTTCTGCATCAAATGCCCACCTGTATAACAAGGGAATACTTTTCAGCATTTTCAATTTCTGTTTAGGCGCCCACCTGTATAACAAGGGAATAGTTTTAGCATTTTCTATTTTTGTTCAGGCGCCCACCTGTATAACAAGGGAATACATTTCTAGATTTTTAATTTCTGTTCAGGCGCCCACCTGTATAACAATGGAATATTTTTTTGTATTTTTAATTTCTGCATCAGGCGCCCACTTGGATAACAAGGGAATACTTTTCTGCATTTTCAATTTTTGTTCGGGCGCACACCTCTATAACAAGGGAATACTTTTCTGCTTTTTTAATTTCTGCATCAGGCTCCCACATGTATAACAGCGGAATAATTTTCAGCATTTTCAATTTCTGTTCAGGCGGCCACCTGTATAACAAGGGAATATTTTTCTGCATTTTTAATTTCTGCATCAGGCACCCACCTGGATAACAAGGGAATAATTGTCAGCATTTTTCAATATATGTTTAGGCGTCCACCTGTATAACAAAGGAATATTTTCAGCATTTTCATTTCTGCATCAGGCGCCCGCCTGGATAACAAGGGAATATTTTCAGCATTTTCATTTCTGCATCAGGCGCCCACCTGTATAACAAGGGAATATTTTTCTACATCTTAAAAGTTTTTCTTTTCCAATAAGTAACATCGTGACATATTAAAATCCCCATACTGGGGCAGAGGAAAAAGCTTGCTTTGTTTTTGCAAAAAGCAGGTACCAACCTAGAGAATGAAGAAACGTATTTTGAAGTCATACAAATGGAGGGAACCAATATGTTGGAAGCAAGTCACAAGCAAAATATTTACCGAAAAATGGGAGATGCAAATAAAGAGCAACATGCAAGATTAATGATAAAGAAAGCACAAGATACAAGACATAGATAGGACTTTTTTGTAATTCATAGACCATAGCTTAGGCTAGCTTCTTTATTTTTATCCCGGTGTAATAAGGAGTCAGTCAGCAGTAACAGCAATAACAACAACAACAGCAATGAAATCACAGTTCACCTGGTAGTTTCAAACTACCAGACCTTCTCGAACTACACTGACATGATTTATCTTTAGCCCAGGATATGTAGGCAACCTCTGAAGCAGGGTGCGGTCAAAAGCTTTTCCAAAAATTCTTAATACAGAATATGCGATTGGGCAAAAATCTCTCATTACTGCTCACTTGTCTTTGCACTGAAACTCTTCGTGTTCCCGAGCAAAGAAGGGCAACTGTAAGCTCGTGATTTTTGCCCCAAGCAATTGAATTTCAAAATATATAAAAATAATACAAAAATGATTTTTGTTTGCAATTTTGTGATTTGTGTGAAATACTAGTATTTGTTTTAAATAAAATTGAAATGAAAAAACTAAAAAAAGGACTTAATTTTAATGTCACAAAAATTGTAGAACAAATGCTAAGAAATTGGAAAATTAAAAAAATATCAGAAAATCAAAGAAAAATACAAAAAATGAAAAATAAAGGAAATATATCAACTTGTAAAATAAATTCAAAGGAAAAAAATACAAAATACCAAAAGAAAATACAAGAAAATAATAAAAAGGGCATAAAAAATACAATTTATAATTAATTTGGGCCAAATATACAAGAAATACACATAAATACATAAGCCCAAAACAAAAACAGACCAGGCCTAAATCGTTTAGCTCGGTCTGCCCAACCAATAACCAAACGACGTCGTACCAATTGAATAAATGTAAGCCGTTGATGTATTTGATCAATGGACTACAGAAGGCGGTGCCTTTCTTAATGAAACGACGTTGCACAAGAAATCAATCTCAACCGTTCGTTACAACTGATCAAATGGACAGGGCCAAGGTGCCATTTAAATGAAACGACACAGTTTAAGACAATTAATCTTGACCGTCTAGTGTTATAATCTAACGGACACAATGAAACCCTTCATTAATCTACACGACATCGTTTAAGATACAAATGATCCTGGCTATTCATTTGATCAAATCCAATGGCCATGGATTAATAATATACAAATAATATACATATCTACCCTTCCCCCATCTGCCCCCCTCATTATACACATACACATATTATGTCCAAATCCTAGCCGCCCTAAGTCTCCTTCTTCCTCTCCCCACCGTCTCTCATGGAGGCCACCGAAAGTCAGACCAGACCTCCGTCTCCGACCTAAGCCAACCCCCAAAATACCTTCCTCACCCCCAAAAAACCATTACACCCCATTAATCCCGACCAAAGACCAACAGTCTCCCCAATCTTGAAAATTCGATCGCTGGAACCCTAGCCGATGACCACCTAACGTATGAACCAGGGTCCAAAAATAACACCACTAGACCATCTTGAGACGATCTTCTAACCTATCTTGGTGGTTTCCCTCGAATAAGCTCCCAACCCGTCGAATATTCCAAAAACCCTCGCCGGAACCCTACTCCAGCGAGTACCCATAAACAACCCTACTCTCAAAACCTTACCCTAGGTCCCCAGACCCCTTGCACACACTCAAATCAAACCCCCAAGGCCGTGTTTGAAAGATCTAACACTCAGAAGACTAACAGTCTTCGAAACTCTAAAAATCAAGAAAAATGAAAAGAACGAAGAAGAAAGAAAGAAGAAAAGAAAGAAAGAAAAGGAAAAGGGCCTCAAAAAGCTAAGTACCCCCACCCTTGTTTTCGTGTTCACTTGTTTGAAACTTGCTTCTTTACATGCCTATCATCCTTGTCTGAATATGTTCCTATGCATGTCTAAAACATGAATCTATCTCTGTTTTTGTATATAATTTGTACTTGTTCATGCAAGCCTTGAATATCATACATGCCTAAAATTATCTAAGTATTCTTAGGATTTTGATATTAACTACTCATGAATCATGTGCTAATTATCCAGTTTTATGTGATTGTTCAGTATATTCTTTCTCGATTGGGTTATAATCAGTTGGAATTCGACCATTATCAAATTTTTTCTCTGAGTTCTGATTAATTGGAAGCTAAGTCGTGATTAAGGTTATTTGTGCAAAACAACGTGAATCAGGTTACATTTGTAATTTGATCTGTATGTTAGTTTGTTAAGAACCGTTGAGTGCTTATGTACGCTTAGTTCATATGTTAATTGTTTTGTGTCTATGTTTGTGAACTAAGTATTGGTTCTGATTAGTGGCTATTTGTAAAAGTGGTTAAAATTGAAAAGGGCGGTAGTCTGAAATTGATTAAGTCTTAAAGACATGGCTTAGGGTGGCTATTTGTTAAATACGTGCTACCCTAGACTTGCTAGACCTAAGGTAGGTCGGGTATTAATAACCAAAGGCAAAGGGTAAAAGAGGAAGGGTAAATGGTATTTTTGTGGATTAAATAGAGCTTATAGGGACAAAAATGACTTTAATGCTTCGTATTTCTGAAATTATTTGGATAATAAGGGGTATACTAGGTAGAGTTAAAAGGGATTTGTGTAATAAACCTTAGCAAGTGAGGGTAATTGGGTAAAACTTGCCTAATAGAACCCAAAAGAATAGCCCAGAACCTTCTAGCATGTGTTCAAGGGCATTTCGATATAATTTTGATAGACTTTAATGTAATTAATTGAAAAGAATAGGGGAGGGAAATATAATTAACTTATTTGAAATTCCCCCCCCCCCCCAAATGACTCTATAAATAGGCTTTTACCAAGCCTGAAAAGGGGGCTGGTTCAATTTTTCCGGGGTTCGATTTTTGGAGGTTCCATCTTTAATAATTGAAAGAGATTCCGAGAAATTTTGAAAGGTTCCAGTTCTGAATTTTACAATTAAAAGGGTCTGAAGTATATTTGAGAGATTCAGCTAATACTATTAGTCTACTTAATCTTCAATTCGAGAATTGTTGCTTTAGGATCTTTGGCTAGTGTTTCTCTGCTGTGTTGTCCTCACTAGCTTGGATTTCAATTTTTCTCGAGGTTGATTGTTGTTTGTTTATCGAGCTTGGGAATTGCTGTTATGTTCCTCTACTGTTTGCTGGTGTCTCTTTACTGTTATCATTGTTGACTGCTTCTGTTCTTCATCTCCTTAGAACTCACTGATTCGTTTTCGTTGATCCGGTACACATCTGTTTCCTGGAAATGTAATTGAGATTCGTGAATGAATGAAGTTGAGTTAATTTTTGATGAAGCTGTTTTTGTTTCTTCTTTCTAGCTGAAATTATGTTTCATAGAAATCATTGTAATTCGTTAGGTATTGGTTGTAACAATTAACAGTCATATGATTGCGATTTAGATTAGAGTAGATTAGTTAATGTAGTAGTTAAACGTAGTTAATAGCTTATCACTTAATTCAAAACTAAAATAGGTTAAAATGAAGTTAATACACTTAGGTAAGTAAAATACAATTCTGAAAGTGGACGTATAAATTGGTATCTAACTACTCATGTTAATTAAACTCTAATTCTGGATCAATCTAATTAAAAAGGGAATAAGTAGTTCAAGTTTATATAGTATCATCCCCTAGCTTCACTCAAAAACGATTTAGATACAGATTTGTTTTAAATTTCTGTGATTATAAATAATTCAAGTATGTTTAGTTAGTATAGCAATATTGACATAAGTTATAGTGTTAGAATTTTTAGTTGATTATTGAAACTAGTAGTGATTGAAATGTAACTTGGTACCTTTGAAATAATATGTGTTTACTGATTTTCTCTGTCATTTGAAAAACATTTGCTTAAATACTGCTTTGAAATTGTTAACTTATTCTTAAATTCGTTCATATATTTTGGGCCTAATCATGAATATAGGCTCAGGTCAGAGTAATCAGATGCTTGTGTTATCAAGTAAGAACAGTAGCATACGTTGGGCTTCAGAAGCCCAAATGTCTTTAATAAGGGACTGCTAAAGCAATCAGAAGTCCAAGCCCACTAATGAATATTGGCCTGGACTCCAAACGTTCTAGCTTTAAAAAACAACATATAAAACAAATATGTGTATTAAGAAGAAAAAACAAAAATAGAAAACATAGTATATAAATAGGATAAAACCTTAAAATAAAGGATGAGCCTCGTTTCGAAGTTGAAAATACATGGGGGCCCCCAAATGGATTTCAATGTAAAAATGCTAGATTCGGAGGGACCGATTAGCGAATTTCACGGTCCTTTCCAAAGATAATAAAGACGTAGACATTATAGGCACGATAAATAAAAATTATGTTCCTAATACGGGTATACTTTTTATGTGACGCGAATCTCAAATCCCGATGAAACTGAAATTATCACGACCCAAACCCCAGTCATGATGGAGTCCAACACATTGCTAGGCAAGCCCGACCATGTTTTCCATATTACCAGCAAATTATTATTTAATAATAAATAACCACTGAAAATAAGAACACCTGTACTATCACTAAACAGTTCTAAGGGTAACCTCACAGGTAAGTCATCTCCCCAGTGATAAGTCCAATTCCAGTCCACAAATGTCTCACAATGATCCCACACTGACCTAGTCCTCACTCATACTGCTACGACGTGCAGCCCGATCCAATATATCTTGCGATGCGGTGTGCAACCCGATCCAATATACATAGTGTTGGGCGTGCAACCCGAATCCAATATATATAGCATTGCGGCGTGCAACCCGATCCAATATATATAGTGATATCACGTGCAGCCCGATCCAATATATATAGCGCTGCGGCGTGCAGCCCCATCCAATATATATAGTGCTGCGGCGTGCAACCCGATCCAATATATATAGCACTGCGGCATGCAGTCCGATCCAATATATATAGTATTGTGGCGTGCAGCCCAATCCAATATATATAGCGTTGCAATGTGCAGCCCGATCCAATATATATAGCGCTCCGGCGTGCAGCCTTATCAAATATATATAGTGCTGCGGTGTGCAGCCCGATCCAATATATATACACGCCGCGACATGCGCCCCGATCCAACTGTATAGTCTATGCGAGCGCGCGCCCCGATCCAACTATATATAGCAGCGCTGGCGTGCGGCCCGATTCAATATATATATATATATATATATATATATATATATATATATATATATATATATATATATATATATATATATATATTTATAATACCTCACGACAGATCGACACAAGGCCCCGAACACTCTGCTACTCAGCCCAATTACGGAGATATAAGCTGAATCTCGGTCATTATGCACGATAAACTATCGGTCGGGAAGGACCAAGTCCAAATCCGTAGTCATA